>BSBK01007708.1:485000-565000 GCA_027943335.1 Chamaecyparis obtusa
AATCCTATGGTTCCTTTCCTTCCATAATTCCCAGATTAACAGAGATGGGATTATGTATCTCATTTTACTGTATAAATCCTCCTTACATGATCTTTGCCATGAAATAAAAACTTCTGTGATATCATTTTGAAGAGCAGTCTTTAGATCTAATTTCTCCAGAACCCAAAGCCAGCATTTATTGGCATACTCACAATTTAACAAAATATGATTAATCATCTCACTTTCTTTCTCACACAGGGCACACCTAGAAGGACCATGGTACCCTATTTTTTCAAACCATTCAGCAGTGAGAATAGCTGCCCATGAGAATAGACCTACCTTAGGAAGATAGTTTCTATTCCAACATAGATCAATGGGAAGACTGGTGGGTGGATTATCTATCCCAGAAATAACTTTGAAACCTTCTTTCGAGTTGTATACACCACTCTTTGAGGCAGCCCATATAATTGTGTCCTCCCCAGAGCGTGGATAGAAGTTTCGTTCTTGTAGAGCCTTATTAAGTTTATTCTGGAAATCAAGGGGAAGTCTGAGTTCCTCTAGAGATTTCCATGCCCAGCTGCTACCGTCACTATTATTGATTTTTGAAAAATAGTCTTTAACCCGCTCACCCTTACTTTGTTTTATTAGTTCAATTCACTGATCATTCCCAAGAATTTCACGTAGGGCCAGTTTTCCACCCCATGAGTCATCCCAGAAAAGAGCCTTATCCCCACTTTTCACATCCCAAGAAAGGGACTCTAATACTATATCTTTACATTCTTTTATGAAGTTCCATATGCGTGAGCCCGTCAGATAATTATCAGAACAACAAACACTTTCCTCCTCTTCTCCTAGTAAGTATTTATATCTTAGTATTTTAACCCATTTTGCCTTTGGGTTTTTAATCATTCTCCATACTATTTCACCCCCAAGGCCTTGTTTTGAAGCGTAAGGTCTTTTATTCCCAAACCTCCTTCTTCTTTTGGCTTACAAATCTTATTCCAAGCAATTAAAGCTAGTTTAGATTTCTCCTCTGACCCTTGCTAGAAAAATCTCCTTAACTTTCGAGCAATCTCCTTATTAATACCTGCCGGGATTCTCATGCTCATCATCTGATAAATAGGAACTGCAGAGAGGATTGACTTGATCATAACAACCCTTCCCGCATTTGATAACCATTTACCTTTCCATTGATCTAGTTTCTTGGAGATATTTTGAATTGTGCTTTCCCATAATTGATTTGATTTGACCCCCTTATCCAGAGGTAAACCTAAATATTTACATGGGAAGAAACCTTCTCTGAAGTCTAGAATACGTTTAATCTCATTCTTTCATCTCTCTTCAGTATTGATAAAAAAAATTTCTGATTTTTCCTCACTTATACATTATCCAGAAGCGTTAGCATAAGTTTTTAAAATTTCTTTGAAAGCTTGAGCTTCTTCTAAAAGCGCTTTTCCAAAAAGGAGATTATCATCGAAATATTGTTGATGAGTACTAGCCTTGACTCTCAAACTAATCTTGATTCCTTTAACCTTATCCTCTTCCCGAAGTTTCTTGATACCTCTCCCTAAAGCTTCTGCCATAATAATGTACAAAAAAGGAGATAACGGATCTCCCTGCCTCAAACCTTGAGAACAGCTGAAAAAGCCTTCAGGAGACCCATTCACCATAACTGAGAAGTGAGGGGTGGAGATGCATTCAAAAATCATATTGATCCATTGTTTTGAGAATCCAAAAGCTTCCATACAAAACTAAAACCCATATTAATCATAACCATAAAATAAATTAAACAGTAACCCTAAAAGAAATGGAACATTAACCATATACCTTATTCAAAGCTAATCATAAATTAAATTAAACCCAAAACATTAACTAGACTCAAATAATATAATTAAACCCTAAACCAAATTTAACTATCACCATCACTACCATAATCAAAAACAAAATTGATCACTAATCCTAAATTAAATTAAACTCGGTTCTTCCACCAAACTCAACCATAACTCTAACACTTAACAAAATTGAACCATAATTAAATACAACTATAACCTAATACTAAACCAAAAAAACCCTAACTAAATAAATCATATTGAAACCTAATGGTAAACCAACTTAATTGTCAGTATTATACTAAACGAAACCCTACCACTATACCAAGTCTATCCCTAACCTAAACCTAAAATTGACCCTCACCTTAACACTAACCCTGTATGAAATTCAATCCAATCATAATTATTTATAGACTACACCAAAATAAACACTAACACCAAAAGGAAAAAAAAAAAAAAACCTTAAAAAATAACAAACTTTAACCCTAACATTATACAAAATTGAATGCTTTATTAAATATCCCAATTATTAATTTATTCATTCTTTAAAAATAATTTAAATAATAAATCTACTCCAAATTAATAAATATATCTTTCTTTAATTTACTTACTAGTAATGCTACTAGCATATATATATATATATATATATATATATATATATATATATATATATATATATATATATATATATATATATATATATATATATATATATATATATATATATATATATATATATATAAAGCCAAGAGATATTGAGGCTTTCATTTAGATTTTACTTTAATTTTAATTGATTAAATAAATGAAAGCCTTGATATCTCTTAGCTTTATTTATATATATAAAGTAAGCCAGAGATATCTCAGAATGCTTGTCACTTTCAATCATGATTTTGAGAAATCTCAACGCATCTTATACTAAACCACTTGCCATGTTTGTGAGTAATAGTGTTCACTTTTTGTTTAAATTTTATTTATATGTGATTCGATTTCACTTCAATGAATGAATTTTATTTAATTTTTTCATTAATAAATTTTTCTATAAATTTAACAGATATTTATTAAAAGTTAATTTTTATTTTAATAAAAATAGTTCAATAAAATTAAAATTATTTGATTATAATGAAGATATTTTAATTGGAAAAAGTGAACTAAAGCAGTGAGGTAGCGAAATACATTTAGAAGGAGCAATCAAGGCTAGGGCAGAGAACTGTGTTTGGAGGAGCAGGCAGTGCCTATCTAGGACATCAACAACGACATCCATAAGGAGGACAACGAAAATACAATAGTAGAGGAGATGCAAATTTAGCATAGGAGCAGATTTGAATCTAATAAGCAGAGATCAAGACATAAGGGAGGCAGTCAGATCCGAGTTTGAAGCAGCAGTCAAGGGCATTGTTGAGATTAGAATTAATAAGAGTAGGCTTGAATTTCACAAGAGTGTAGTCCGAATTTCATAGAGTAGCAGATCCAAAATACTAAAAGTGTAGATCCGAAAGCATAAGGAGCAGATCCAAAAATTTCCAGAATATAGGGGCTTCCGAATTTGTTAGAAGATCCAGATCTGATATTTCGAAAGGGGGGCTGCTATTTGCAGGGCCATCGCAATCCATAGAGGCAATTTAGATCTTATTTGAGGTGCAGCGATTTGTTTGGAGGCTCCTACTTTGATGCTTGAAGCCACGAATTGTGGAAGGAAGACACAAATTTTGACAGAGAGGAGGCTGCCATTTGTTTGAGTAGAAACCTGCCATTTAGAGAGCCATGAATTTTGAGGGAGATCTTAGATTTTGACAGAGGGAGGCTACTAAATTCTTGCCCAGCCCATGCCATAGTGATGAACAAAATTTGCAAAATTGTCAGTTTGAATAGGAGGAGCCAGGCCCTTTCTTTCAGTTTCAACTAGCAATCCAAAGGGAGCAATTCAGACTAGTGAAAGAGGCATCAATAGTTGTTCATTCCAGGACAACTATTTGACAAAATTCCTAGTTAACAAACAGAGATAAATTCATCCTATTCTGGCACGGGACATTACACAATCAACAAAATGCGAACTTTTCATTCAAAAAGGAAATCCGCCTTACAAAGATGTCAGATAAATATTGGTCTTTTCCATGCGAATCAAGATGAAAAGAAAGATTTAGCCGTATACAGTAAGGATAACCCTAGAGCAGAAAGGCCCAATATGGCTACAGGTGCTGCAAAGAAGCAAGACAAAGAAGAGGTTTTTTCAAGTTATTGTTTTAATTGTTGGCTCTATGGCCACAAGAAAAAAGATTGTCGTAAACCAGTACAACATCACCCTTCATATGAGCATTTGAAAGATTTCATAGCAAAATAGAAGATATTAGCTGAGGAAAATATAGATTTGGAATTGCGCGTAGTCTTCAATCAAGCAAAACCTTATCCTTTCATTGATGTCTCTGCTCCGATTAAGGGTTCCTCTGAATCTTCACTACCAGATAAGCAAGAGAAGGATTCCCAGAAAGAAAAACTTAAGGAAATTGCTAGGGAGGAGAATCTTGGTTATGCACTTAGAATAAACAATTTAATCCCTAAGAAAACAAGGAATGGTAAGCTAAGAGTCTTCTCAGTCAAGGAATTGGATAGACAAATAAATATCTATTCCAAGACTAAATATGCAAAATCGGGCATAAGCATCGGGGCCGCTAAGGTGGGAAGACCCGAGTACAATTTAAATTGTAGAACCAATGAACCCCTATCTGCTAAGGGGGAAGGCAGGATCTTACCTACTCAAGCACCTCCCATTTTCATGATGAAGAATGAATCCACTTGGCAGATGGTTAAAAATAGGAAAAAGGTTAACAGGTATCAGCTATCTCATAGTCCTTTTAATCTATCTCTGAATAAACCATTTGATTTGCTTAAAGAGGAAGATAATGGGAGATATTCACCCCCCCAGAAAGGCCATAAGGCAGGACAAAATAAGTTCCATACCAATGTCTCAGAGATCTACCCACAGAAGGATCAAACACACAGAAAGAATCTAAAAGGTTTAACAAGTAATAATGTATTAAGGAAGTTTCAGGAACAAAACATACAGGTATGCACGCCCCCTCATAAGTGTAATAAAACTATGGAGAGTAACAATGATAAAAGAATAGGGAATTTCTTTCAAAATCCTAACATGATTAGAATAGATCTAGATGGAAAATGCATAGAACAAAGACAAAATTCTTTTGTAGATACAGGGCTGATTTGCCGATGGTCTGGAGTAGGAACTTCTACCACAGATCTGATAGCCTGGTTGAAATCTCAACTCTCGAATGAGGTAAGTATATCTATCTTATTAGAAAATTTTATTTTCATTAATTGTAAAGATGGAAATATTAAAAGTAAAATTAGAAATGAAGGGTTAGCTAAGTATAAAGACTCTGATTTTTATATTTTTGACTGGGTTCCCCTATTCAACCCAATAAAACTTAAGGACTTTCTTGTAGAAAAAGCTATAGTTCTTAAAAATCTGCCTATAGAATTATCTGATGTAGAAACTGTCAAATTAATAGGAAAAAAAATTGGTGACTTTCTAAGCATTATTGATAATGATAATAACCAGTATGAAAAAATCATTAGAGTAAAGATCAACTATCATAAAAAATGGATACATCCCATTAGAGTATGCTTTAATTCTAACTCTATTATTATTAACCCCATTATTCTAGAAGATTTTGTAGAAAGACAAACAAATGATCTAGAAACCAATAATTTAGGACAAATGGACACTCATATTCAGAAGACATCGGAATTGAAGGAGAGCTTTAACCCAGAAAAAGGAGGTTTCACTATGACTTCTCCTAAGAAAAGTAATCCGATTAGCATCTTCACACAACCTTCAGACTCTGAGTGTCAACCCCCTTTTTCTCTAGAAAAGGAAATATCAATAAATAAGACCTTAAATGTTGAGGTCAAATCTCCCCTACCTTTATCCACAGAACATGAGAATAACCTTAGTACTCAGAGTTTCAAGCAAGAAATTAACACTAAAATTACCTCTTACAGCTTGAATAGAATCTCCAACAGTCCAGAAGATAAAAGAAAGATCACTTCTTAAGGAGAACCAAAAAAGAGAAAAAGAAATAGTTGAGATCACCAATGAGTTAATGGATACCCTTTTAGATGAAATATGTGACAAAGAGGAACTTGAGCACCAAAAAAGTTTGCTAATAAAAAGCATTATAGAGATGTCCGCATCAGATAATACTCAGGAAAATGGAGAAGAAGACATGGAAAAGGAATGCTTTCCAAATCTAGATGAGATAGGAGACATGGAAAGGGATATTACTGAAAGAGAAGATACCTCGTATGGTAGGAAAGAAGAAATGAATAATACAAGGTATCAAAATGAGGAAGAGATCAGAATTTGCCTAGAAGGTATCAACAATGAAGATAGACAATTAGGAATGGCAACAACCATTGATGGAATCAAACCCAACGAAAATCTCTCATTGGTTAAAGACTCCATAGAAGGCCTCTTTGGCATCACCAACCAAGATAGGCAGTTAGGAACAACAATGAAAAGAGGAAGTCTGAGCACCCCTAATATCAATAGAATTAAAAAGAAGAGGGGGAGGAAATCCGAAGTGGAGTTAAGAACTATAAATGTTAATGCAGGAACCCAAATAGAGATTGTAGATATTCCTAATATTGATAAAAAATCAGAACTCATCCATTCCGAATCTTTCCATCAGTTAAAAGAAATGCAAAAAGAAGAAATGGAGAAGTCCCCCTTAGTGGAGACCATTGACCAAGGATCACTGCTAGACTTTTTAGGATTAGACCCTGCCTCTATTCTGGAAGTTTCTAGGAGTAATGATATAATAACAGGAGTATTAGGCTCGCTATCAAAAGAGGAACTCTATGAGGAAAACAAAGAGAACATTGTTAGGAACAATACAGAAACTTTAGGTTTAGGAAAATCTATTAAGGGAAAGTTAGAAGCTAATACGGGGAAACTAGTCAAACCAAGAGGTAGAAAATCTCTTGTTGAACTAAGAGCTAAGGAAGGAATGGCGCCAGGTCAGGTTAAAATTATCGATATTCTATACTCTGGGAAGGGGAAGATCCTTCCTGAGTCCTCATGAAGATCATTAGTTGGAATGTTAGGGGTTTAAATGCCCCTAACAAACGGAGCCTTGTAATAAGGCAATTAGCGAAAATTAAACCAAATATGGCTATGATACAAGAAACTAAACTTTCTAATGAAGGATATGAGAATTTAAAAAAGAGTATAGGGATTAGAGAATTAATAGGTTGCGAGGCAGAAGGCGCTTCGGGTGGGATTGCTTTTATTTGGGATCCAAGAGAAATAGTTTTCAATATTCATGAAAAACATAAAAATTGGATGGGAGGTCAAATCAAAAGTTTAAAATCAGATTTAAAATTTAATCTAATAAACACATATGCTCCAAAATTCTTACATGAAAAGAGAATTGTATGGCAAGAGGTTAAGGATTATATTGAAAGCTTCCTGAACAATACATTTATACTAGGAGGAGATTTTAATGCTATCCTATCCTTGGGAGATAAACTGGGTGGGACAAAACACATATCAAAAACTACTTTAGAATTTTAGGAATGGATAAATAATATAGGGGCTTCAGAAATTGAATCAGACAGAGGGAAATACACCTGGACTAACAAATGAAAAGACACAGAGTTAATAGTAGAAAAATTGGACAGGTTCTTCTTTATTGGGGAATTGAGAAATTTTGACTTTGATCTTACTAATGAGGTACTACCTATTGCTGGTTCCGACCACTTTCCTATAGAACTAGTAATTTTGGAACCAATCAGAAATAAAAAGATCCCATTTAGATTTGAAAAAATGTGGTTACTTAATGAGGAATGTTTGGAGGCATCGACTCAAACCTAACCATTGTGCCAAAGACAAGATCTACCCAAGCAAGAGAATTCCTTAACAAACATGGTACCTATGTTCTAAAACTAATTGTTGGACACAATGGATCACTGAGAGGGGGGGGTGAATGAGTGATAACTAAATCTTTTCTACTTAAACATACTACTAGTGAGGTGAATAAACATCTAAAGTTGTAGACCGGTGAACAACACAACACCTAACTTAATATACCGGTAGGATGTCAACAATGAGAAATACACATACACAGAAGGCACATCACATAAAATTGATTATACAAGGAAAATCCATGATTGGAAAAACCTTGGTGAGCAATGTTGTTTGAGACCTTCTACTCCAATCTAGCCCTAGAAATAAATTTGAATACAAAGTCTAGGGCACCAACCCAAGGAGCTACAACCCTTGCACTTTAGGGCACTAACCCCTAACTGATTTATGGGCTATAACCCAAATGAGAACCAACCCCTATAATTTAGGGCAACAACCCAAGGAGCACCAACTACTAACTGATTTATGGGCTACAACCCAAAGGAGCAACAACTCTTACATTAAACTCCAACTTAGTGTTACAAGTCATAAACTCAATGCAAAATTAATAACCTTGTGGCAAATGAGTTTTGCAATACTTACATAAAATTTTCTCAACCGGTATGAACTCTACTGGTCACTCACACCACCTCCTCTGCTACTTGGCCTCTTTTGTTGGATCTCTTTCTTTGCTAATTCTTCTCATTCTTTATCTACTGGATTCCACTTCTCAATATGCTGCCTCTTTCAATTTCCTTTGTCAGTCCTCTCTACTAATGTGGACCATTCACACACTGCATGCTACTCTATCGGTTTCCTATATTTCATCTATCTACCTTAGATTTCTCTACCACACTCTCCTTGCACATGCAAGATCTTCTCCCTCACTCTGCACTATGATATTAATGTGATCTTCTATGTGTTCTATAACACTCTACTGGTTGATTCTTTACCGGTTCACATAGTCACTCATTAGATTGATCTCTTCACTGGTAGAGGATACTCACTCCTTTTCTCTAGCAACCACATTGTTGATATTTAGCAACTGATCATGCAAAGTATTGTTCATTCTTGGAACATATCCTCACCAGGATCCATTGATGGAAACCAACATTGTAAAACACCCTAAAAAGGAAGACTTTCTTTTCACCCTAAAATGCAATGTTATAAGCGGTTGGGATTTGTAAGGCATAGTAGTGTTGATGTACTATTTTGCTGGATAATAACAAAGTTGGATGGCTATGTATGGTGGATGTAACCCATGTTTGGTGAACCATGTTAAATGTGTGTGTTATCTATATTATTTGTTATCTCTTCATCTATTTGTATTTAATCTGCATATAACTATTTAATCTTATTTTGCTTTGGATCTGCATAATCCCTAACACACATAACTCTAGAGAATCATCACAAATCATCAATTTTGGTTTTTATATTTATAAGTCGGTCTTCCCGCCAAAAACCAATTCAAACTTTCCCCCCTAAGGTTTTTTTTCATTGACTTGATCTACACCAAATCCGATCCGGATATGATTTGATCCTATCTTGGATCAATCTCCTACCTCAAGATGAACAAATCACCATTCTTATATACCTTCCATAAACATTTTTGCTAAAAAAAAAAATCTACCTTGTACGAGATCATGAGGTCTGTTGAATGAATTTATGAACCAAGTGTTCCTTCTCCAGGTTTAATCTGGTCTTCATGCATCAATCATGGCGTGAAAAACTTTTTGGTTTTCCTCTATCATCTAATCTTCCTCGACCTGTAGATCTCTGAGAACATCCATGATTTTCTCCAATCACATTTAATTCTTACATGTCATACCTACCTCACCATCTTCTTCAGCTTTGCCACTTGGTATTCCATGTTGACAAAAGGACCTAGCAACAATTGTTCAGTTCTAACTTGATCAACCAATGCAACATATTATAGCAGTACAAAAACCTTGCCAGTATAACCTTTAAACCTTGACCAGTATGTTCACCAAACTGTGAACATTTGATTGCAACTGGTGTACTACTTCACCCTTGGCATCGAGTGTTTGTAATCATCTTAAGATTCCATCTCTTCATCATAAACAATTTCCAACATACCTACAATAGTTTCCTATGGTCTATATTTCCTTTTCTTCTTCAACATAACCAAGCAGTCAAATTTTAACACATATCAGGCTATGTGCAGGATCATGAGGGGCTAAAAAGTGGCAATGTTCTGACTTAAGTGTTACTAATAGGCTCATTGAAAAATATCTATAACTTTCAAACGATATCACATTTTTTAAATATGAAACATGTGTCACATTCTATGCTTCATATAATATTGGATTAAAAAAAGAAAAATTGAATTTCATAAAGTTTTGACCAAGTTAAGGTGGTCAGGCATACAAGTTTTTTATTTATTTAAAAAGATGCAGTAAAAAAATCATAATTAATTATTTATTTAAATGAAAAATATAAAAAAATATGTGTCACATCAAGACATGAGTCTTCTACTTATATTTAAAATCTTATTAAAAATTATTATGATTTGACTATGATTAGGGTGGTCAGACAGACACCTACTTCTTATCTTTTTCCTGAAATTTAAGTACTACTGCATTAGAATTTTAATTTTTTATCAAATAGATTTATTTTTATCAAAAAAAAAAACTAGTAGCTTAGAAACTACATTAAATTTTCTATAGATTCTATTGTTACATATTTTTGAAATAACGTTGGTAACTTATTCAAATTTTAATGTCGAGTTTCATAACTATGTTTTCTTATTTTCATTGCCACTTAGGGGCTTGTTTGGCCCACCATGATCCTACACATACCCATCAGTGTGATGCCTTACCAGTTTATCTTCACTATGCAACAATTTATCATACACTAATGACCTCATCTTTTTTCATCTAACAAATCAACTTAATCTAGTCAGCCAGACAACTACTTCTACAATTTGCATCTAGTTGTAGTACATTTTATCCTCACTACATACTCATTGCATGTTTTATGAGTTGGCACACTTCATGTTGTATTGTACTAGTTGACCTTATCATGTCAACATTCTTCGTTGACTCTACTTTACTAGTGATACCATCATGCCAGTTATTTTCTGCCATCATTGTTCACTGATAAAAGTATTATCAATATGTTGCCACCTCAGCATGCTTGGCTGACTCATGCTCTCTCTACTCTTGTTTTCTTACTTACTCATTGGTGTTGTCTTGTCAATTCTTCATCACTAGCTGCTTTGTCGATGAGATTCTCATCGGTGGATCATCTTCATATTTGCATATCCCACTTCATTGGTAACTCTACTCTACTGATGCAATCTACAATCTCCTTTATCAGTGGCAACTATCTATATATCAGTTCATTCTTCTATAGCTATTGTTATCAATCACAAATCATACCCTAGTGGTCTCTCTATATCGATTGACATCAATTGATAGCTTGACCATGCACTGCTTGTCCTTCTCCATGCTGGTTATCATTCCTTACTAGTTAACATCAATGACAAGTACATAATACCAACAGTATAAGCCTCCAAGGGCCCATTCACTCCTCATTTGTGCACTTGGCTTGTAGAGATTGGAGCTTGGAGAGGAGAGAAGAGATGTTGCCTCCCTATCGTCATCACCAGTTTGAGTGAGTTCAATGTTATGAGCGGCCTCCCGAGTATGGTCCATTGGTATGTTATGTTTTCTAACCCTCCTTGTGAATTTTTTAGCCTAGATTTTCCTAGATTTAAGTAGATTTTTGAATTTTTTGTGATTTTCTAGGTCTTTTGCATTTTTTTCATTTTTTTTCATTTTTTAGCACATACAAATTTTTTTATAGCGCATACAATTTTTTTCATTACACATAGAAAAATTTCCGTAGTGCATATGATTTTTGTCGTATCTCATTTGAACAATTGCGCAATGCATTTGAATAATTTTGTCATGCATATGAATGCGTAGCTAAAAATTAGTTTCACCCATATAATAAATTGTGAAGTGCATTTGAACGACAAAGTAGTGCGTATGTAATTGTTTTAGTGCATATGAATTAAAGTGCATATTTTTTATTTTTTGAAAATTTTTGACATGTGTAAATTGAATTTTTAGGATTGTTATGTTGGGATGAAATAGGAAAGCTAATGTACTGAGAGGGGAGGGGTGAATCAATACTTCTAAAACTTTTCACTTTTGATTCTTTTATTGTCTTACAAACTGTTATGATAACCAACTTCATAAACATGCATATAATAACATAAATAAGAAAAACAATAAATCAACAAAAAATAACTCATAACACCATGATTTTAGGTTACGCAGAAACTCTTGGTTAGAGAGAAAAACTATGGTGGGGATGGCACCCACAACTTCACTACTACAATAATCAAGATGCTCGATTAGAGCTACAATTTTTAGCTATTTCTTATAGCTTACTAGTTAAAAGTAAAAAAGACTGTTAAGTATACCTTGCTAAAGGATTTTAAAAACACTAATCTAAGTGTTGCAACTGGTTAAAGGATTTTACATTTATAGACTGATTAAAGTCTTCTTGGTTAAATGCTCTTACAAAATCTAATTATAAAAATGAATACTTACCAAAAAATTTTGAACTTCTGCATCAATATGCTAAAATAGACTTTATGTGCTCATTACATTGTTTACCTCATACTGATATATCTCTATCAAAATCTTTCTCTACTTGGTATCCCCTTTGTTCTTCACTTTTTCTCTTTGTAATTCTGCCTTCTGAATTCTGTAGCACTTCATTGCCTTTTTCTATCACACACATTGTTCTATTTAGACATCCCTCTTTATAGAAGATTTAGATGGTGGATGATCTTCTAGATCTTGCTTCGAGCATGAAAACATAATCCATCAATCATACAAATGTATCATTTTTCTTATTGGTGCATTCACCTTGGAATCATACAAAATCAGCATTTAAATTCCCTATGTAAGAAATGCAATATATCCTCCATGATTTTAACATGTTTCCAATCAAATGTCCAGGTTCAATGTATTTGATAAAACATTTATGTCAGCTTTTGAACTTGGTAGCTATATTGTCTACTCAATAAACTACCTTTTTTTTACTCAGTAATAATTGTCATTGTGTAGCTTAGTATACATAGTATATACAACTTGATGTAAACTAAATCTCAGTTGCTACCTTCTTTTCTAACTTGTATTTCTCAATGTGAACTAATCAGTTGGATTATACAGACTTCACTATGTGTTTGCAATAGCTTAATATATATCAAATGACTTCTACACATACTGATATGACTTTGACAAAAATAATGATAACCAAAATTGTTAGGAGTAACAATCTCCCCTTTTGACATTAGTTTGGTATGTTTGACAAAAACATTTCAAAGTCATTCAAAATTTCAAAATTCCAAAATTTTCTTGCTTGCTCTACTCAATTCACTTATTTTCTCACCTTCTGACTTGGTAATTAGTATATATGTCCATTCATACTATCCTTATGATATGTACTCCCCCTATCAATATGCATATACTCCTTTGATCTATATACACTATATTTCTGACTATATATGCTACCCTTATTAGTGTATTCTCCTCCTTTGGTATAATCTCCCCCTTTTTGACAAACATGCCAAAATAAGACTGACTAATTAGCATTCGGTGGGGGAATCTTGTCAAAAATGGTCTTGTAGTTGGACTACACCTCATCCAATGTTGACTTCATGGTGTGCTTCATGCTCTCAAAAATTGCAATCTATGCAAAAATATTAGGGGATAAACTAATCATACCACCCAATGTGCTTCCGTCAAGTTGTGCAGTTAATTGTTCTGCTCAGTGTAGTTGCTACTGTAAAGATTGAATATGAGGGATAATTAGGGCCTATAATGAAATAAGATCCATCCAGATCTAGTTCTCCTCATTTGTCAATGCATACTATTCACTAATCAACACTTGGAGCCTAGAGTAGTGACTTTGTAGTGAATCAGGCTCGGTAGTGACCTCTGGGATAGTTTAGTCAACTCTTTCTCAACAACATCAATTTGTAACTTAATATCTTGAATGAAAAATGAAAAGAGACATAAGTTTTGAAATAATGAAAGAATGTGATGAAGTTGAGGTTTCAACTCAGAAATGAATTTAGTCAACTTTACTTTTCTAGGTGCAATATGCTTCTACACTTCCTCAATCATCTAGGTAGTAAGCTCTTTCTCCTTTAGTTTTCCTGAGTACTCAGAAACATCAACATCCAAGTCATTTATTTGGTTTAATAGCTCATCTATTTGTGTATGAATTGTAGCTCCTTCATTAATCTTGGCTTCAAGAACCATCTCATGCAATAAATTCTTTACCTTTTGTAGAATATCATCCCTTTGTTGTATGGCTAGCTGTTTGTCATGTTCTTCTTTTTCCTTGCAAAGATCTCCAAATTCAGTGAGGGATTGACCACTTAACTTGGTAACATTGACATTTGAAATGACTATTGGCTTCTTTAAGTCAAACTTGAAGTTATATTTCTTTCTTTTCTTTCTCTTTTGAGCCAATGATCTCTCGCTACTAGAAACAACTAATGCACTAGAGGCTTTACCTTCCTCTGATTGTTGGTCGGTTGAGACAACATCTTGTTCTTTTTCTTGTTCCTTCTTCTTTTCTTCAATGTTCAGTTCCTTTGATTCCTCTTTCTTCTTCTCTTCAATGTTCAGTTTGTTTGTGTCATGTGCAGCTTCTTGTTCGACATATAATGATAGTGTGTTTGTTATAGGAGCTTGCTATTATGGCTGGTTAACTATGCTTACAGTATTTGTATTAGCCAATGGAGCTTGCTCAATAGAGGTTTCAGTGTCCTTATCTATTTTTTGCTTTTCCTCTTTACCTTTGTCTTTACCTTCTTCTCTAGCATCCTTCAGAGCTTCTTCTATTGTAGATTTTGTGGTAGGGGGAAATGGTCAAATTTCCTCAAAAATTGGCTCACCTTCCAAAATTTTAGCATATGCATTCCCTTTAATGATCGCAACATCAGGTGTCTCAATGGCCATTACATATTCATCTTTAGTTATTCTTTCTACAGGGTCAGGCTCAGTGATATCTTCAACTTCAACTCCATCTTTATCTTTGTCAATTATCAGATCAATAGGATCTTGTTGACTTTGTTGCATTTGAGTCTCAATTTCCATAGGATCAATATCGATATTCTCTTGAGGCTCATGGCCTTCTTCATCTTTTTCCTTATTCGAGATATGGAAAATGTCTTTCCACATTTCCTCAGTATCTTTTTCAACTTCTAGCAACTTGTCATTCATTAATTTCAGTGTTCTATGTTTCACAGTAAACCTTTTATGATATTTCTCCAATGATTCCTTGATTTTATCTAAAGACATGTGAGGCATAAGATTGACTAATATTATTTTCCTTATCTTAGATTCCATGTCCATAACATATTTCCATCTTGCATCTATGTTTTCATATAATTCATCTGGTAAGTATGATGTAATCTCCATAGGTACAAGTCTAAATTTATTCATAGTGACAACGATTGAATCTTCTATTTTCTTTTTATCAGCATTGGTTTGTTTGTCATACTTTACCATCTTCACAGTGCTCAATCCTCCACTTTCTTTGATGGATTCATCAAAACCATCTATAGTCTTCAGATTTACTGGTTGGCTCTTGACAACTTTGAACTAATTATTATCTTCTGATTCAAAGTCACTTTCCTTGCTCATCTTGAGCTTCCTTGGTGGTTTCTTTGTGTAGGTCCTTGTCATCGGTGGTTGTGCTTCATCCTTCTTCTTCTTGTCTAGTGAGGATGCAGTAGACCTAGTCTGTGGTCTTGATGGATTTGCACTCGGTGAAGGTTTTGTCTCAGTCTTCCTCTTCCTTTTCAGAATTTTGCCTTGTGGCAAATCAGTAACCATAGTGAGGGTGACAAATTTGGTTGCATCAACCTCAAATTCCATAGGTTTCTCCTTTGTTGCTTCACTAGATCCTTCACCATATTTTTCAGTGAGATTTTTTATCTTTTTTGTAGCTTTCTTCACTGTCCTTGGCACAATAATGCTCATTTTAACTTTTTCTTTCACCTCTTTGTAAGTCCCATATCTTGTGGCTTTCTTGTTCTTAGGAAACTTTAGGTAAGCATTTATCTGTTGCATGGTTATGTCCTCATCCATCTCATATCCCATTGGTGGTAGAGGATTGGTCCTCAGTTCAACAACATTAACATAGCAATTATCAGTGTCAACTACAAAACAAATAGAATCCTTTTATTTTTCTACTAATTATGGAGGAACCTTGTATCTCTTATGCATTTGCATCTGAAATATGTTGAAATAGTCATCCATGACCATATTGAAATCATCACCTAGCTTCTCAATCATCTCATTTATCTGATAGGTGATTGGTTAGTTATTATCCCATACTATGTCACCGACTGTGGGGAAGAATTTCTGAAAGTAGAACATACAAACTAGTAAAGATCCAAACTTCAATGTGTTGGCCGAATTATTCTTCCTGGGTTTCCTTATGGTGTTCAAATTTTCAAACAACTGTTTCAATAGCAATTCACACAAATCTATCTACATTCCCTTCTTGACTATATATTATTGGAAGAAACAGTATCCAGTTACTCTTATTGAAAATTTAATTTTAGGATCACTTACTCCATTTAGTTTCAGACCTCTTCTATCTAAGGAAACACTGGTTAGGGTTATGAGCTCTTTCTATGGAATCATCTCCAGTGCTAGGACATAATCCACAATAGGAATCATCTTTGTTCTCTTGATAACTTGGTGAGTAAACATGACAACAAAAACACATGATATGCCCTTTTTCAACTTTTAGGGTTTTCCCATCATGCTGTAGGTATGCATTAAGTGTGACTTAGTTCATTTTTCACCAAACTTCTTCTAGTTACAATAATTATCAATCAAACTATTTTGCTTCATATACTGACCTCACTCTCTTGATAAATCTTGTTATGATTTTTCATTAAAACTCTAATTTTGTTACATGTATCTCAGATATGCTAATTTAACTTGCATTGCAACTCAATCTAGTAACTGCTTCTGATTGAACTAATAATTCATAGCTCCTACATACCTCTTTTGATACTTAATTTGAAGTGGATACACTTGATCCAGATGATGAGGTGCTGATGTCTGCTCGAGAGGTGGTGTCAACATCTCATGGTTTTCTAACCCATGTATTATACATTTTTCTTCTTATCTCTTCAACACTTGTTCTCAGTTGATCATTGTTCACTTCCTCGGTGATTTCATCAACTCGATCTCTGCAATCTTTTTCCAAATGTCCTACTTTGTGACAGTGAAAAGATGCCATTTTGAGACTTCTCCATGATCTCATATTATTCCTTCGAAATAGTAATATGCAATTTTCTCTTATGTGTCCATACCTTCCACATGCCTCACATGATATTCTTGTATTTTAATCCCATGGTATTGATGCCTTTTCTCAGTTAACTCCAACATTCTATCAGTTGTTTGAAGTATTATGCTGATTAGGTATCCACTTATGATTCTTCTTTTGTGACCAACATTCTCCAATTCTATGACCATACTTATTGCACTTCTTGCAGTTACCATTGAAATTTGATTTCTTAGTGTTGTTCATATGCCTTGATCTACACTCAAGTGCTCAGTGTCCATACTTATTGCAGTTGTAACAATATCCATCAAACTTAGGATTAGCTAGTTTCTTACCTTTCTTACTTCTGCAAACATTAGCTATGTGGCCTAGTTTTCCAAAATAATTGCAAATGGGTTTCTTGTGCTTCAGAGGATTAACATTACCTTTATTTCCAACTTTTTTGGATGATTCTTCTTTCTTGGTAGTGCCATTTTTAGTATATCCAAGTCCTGCAGTATTATTCAGTGACCTTTGATTTCTCAGTGGTTCATCCAATCTCTTCATAGACTCTTCATCTCTTTTCAAGACTTCATTTGATCTTTTCTCATCTCTAAGTTCTCTTGTCAACCTTTCATTTTTAAAATTTAATGCTTAGTTCTTAGCTTCTCTTATAGTAATTTCATAATTTACATTTACTAGTTGATCAGACATGCTGAGTTGTATCTTGATCAACATAGCAATTTCATTATCCTTTGTAGATAGCAATACTACAAATTTTTGTTTTCCTTGTTCAGCATTTCTCTTACCATCTTCAACTATTCTTAATGCTTCAAGACTCTCAGTCATCCTTCGACTAAAGTCTTCATGTTCTTTCTTCATTAGATTCATCTATTCATTTAGTGTTTTGTTCTTCTCCATCAGATCTACAATGGTTGTTTCATCTTCCTTAGACATGTTTCTTTAGGATGATGTTTCAATCTTCTCAACTAACTCTTGTGTATCTTTCAAATCACCAGATAGCCCCCTTCTCACCTTTAGTGACTTCTCCAATTTTCTTTTCAATTCTTCAATCAACTCATGTGCATTTTCCAATTCACCTTCTAGATTTTCAATCCTTATTTCTTGCCTATAGCTTTCCATGAGTAGGATCTTTTCTCTTAGGTTATTAAACATTTATCTCAACAGACAAGATCTGATACCAATTTTTTGGATGAAATAGGAAAGCTAATGTACTGAGAGGGGAGGGGTGAATCAGTACTTCTAAAAATTTTCACTTCTCATTCTTTTGTTGTCTTACAAACTGTTATCATAATAAACTTTATAAACATGCATATAATAACATAAATAAGAAACACAACTCACAAAATAATAACTCATAACATCATGATTTTTGGTTACATAGAAACTCTTGGTTAGAGATAAAAACTATGGTGGGGATGTCACCCACAACTTCACTATTGTAGTAATCAAGATGATCGGTTAGAGCTACAATGTTTAGCTATTTTTGATAGATTGTCTGGTTAAGAGTACAAAAAGGTTGTTAAGTCTACCTTGCTAAAGGATCACTAATCTAAGTATTGCACTTGGTTAAAGGATTTTACATTTATAAACCAATTAAAGTCTTCCTAGTCAAAGGCTCTTACAAAATCTGATTATAACAACAAATACCTAACAAAATTGTTTGAACTTTTGCATCAATATGCTAAAACAAACTCTGTGTGCTCATTACATTGTTTACCTCATACTGATATATCTCTATTAATATGTTTCTATTGGAATTGCCAAAATTTTGCTAAATCTTGCCCCTAAAAATAAGCTAAAATGGCCCTACTAGTTGTAAAATTGCTTAAACCCTAAGCCCCAAGTTATGCCTTTGCTTCATTATAGTCTTTTAGCTAGTTTTGGATTTTTGGTTATATCCCTGCATTGGACCTTTTTCACTTAAGTCACCCTTTTCTACACATGCTCATTAAAAATGGGTTGGCATTCAAGTTGTTCCCCCCCACTAAGTCTTTTCCTAGGTGGGGTGCACCTTTTATTTTAATTCATTTGGAAGCTTTAAATTTTCCCTAAGTCTTGACTTTAATTTTTCTTAAGTCCACCATGAAACTTTTGCTAACCTTGTTGACCATTGGATGCAATGTATGATCAATCCAATGGCTAGTGTAATCACACTGCATCCAACCTGCTCAAATCTTATCTTCAAGGCTTCACATTTTGATGCCATGTGTCCATTTGTGACATCATAGTGCACTAACCTGTTAGTAAATAGATTTGTCCTTTTTTACTTCTTTTGAAAATAACTCTTAATGCCCAAACTATGAACAATATTTGAATACAACAGTTGAAAAGCCGCTCTATGATTGCTGGCTTTTCTCTAAATTGGAAGGTACAAATCCCTTATGGAATGATATGCAATGAATTATGTTTTGATCCTAAAACTAACACAGGGTATGCTCTTAACCTGAGAGTAGAAGAGGCAAACCGAATTAAGCCTAAACAGAACTTAATCCAGGCAGGGAGAGCTTTCTAATATATAAACCAAGCTGTAGAACTCACAAATCCTATGAATTCATACACTCAGCATTAACTAATCTACAGCTACTGCTAACAAAGATATAAATGAAATGATGAAAAACTTCTAATGAATCCTTCCCCGAATATCCCACAGCACATCCTACTGATGTTTATTCACATCCTCACAAAAAAGGAATGAAACATCATTTCCTTCCTACTGCAATTCAAATTAAGAGAAAGAATCATATAATTAACAACTTCTAACTAATTGGAACAAAAAATAATTGACATAAAACACTTTTCAATTGTCTCTGCAACATGAAGTATCTTACACCAAAAATTTGTCAACCCTTACATTCACTTTTGCAACCCCCTTTATAGAGTTTACATACAATGCTTATAGCTGTTGGAAATGATTCAACTTCCAGAATACAGAAAGACAAAGCATAAAATAAGGACATCCTCGATGAAAGAATTTGAAAAGCCAATCATAGACTTATGACACTTCAATTCGAGATCTTTCATTTCCTCAAACAACCCCTATCAAGCCAAAGTCCATTGGGCTTTTCGGAGTCAAGTTATCTTTCAAACTCTGGGTAATTCAATAGAAACAGTCAATCTTATCTACAACTAGCATTCAACCTTTTTCAAATGTCTCAGAGATATTTGGCACGATCTTATTTGACATAATAGCTTTACCATCACCACCACCTATGGCAACCCATGTTGCATCTACTGGATTGCAAGCTACAGCATACAAGACATTTTTATGACCATGCAAAGTGTGTACAACACTATTAGGATTGTCTTCTTCATTATGTTCCTTCCCGTGATCTCATTTGAGAGGTCTATCATAACATTCTATCATATCAATGTCCATCTCTCGATACCACATGCAGTGAATTGTGTTATTGTTTGAATGTTCATGGCAGAAAATACAAACAACAGGTGTGAAACCTACAATAGTGGAGTAGTGGATTAACCATTTTCCACCCGTCAACTTTAAGCTCATAGATAACTTAGAGCATGTGCTCATTATATTTGACACCAACCGAGTGAGCAGGTCCACGTGGTGAAATCCTGCTTTGCCTCGAAGAATCTTCAACATCATAGAGGGAAAGCGATGATCGTCGATTTGGAATCTTGATCATTATATCAGCAGAGATACCATCACAGTGAACATGAAACACCTTTACATGTGTAATAATCCCACTTTCCTACAAAGGCAAAATGACATTATCACGAGAAAGCGGCATCTGTTGATCTTACCAAACAAGCCAGCTGGATAACACTTTGGAATGCGCAGAGCAATGCTGAAGAATACAACAGGTGTCAACATCCGGCTTTCTCTTGAAGAATCTTCAACATCATAGAGGGAAAATGGGAGCCATAGATATGGAATCTAAGGATGCGCTTAAAACACAAGAACTGGGGAGGCCCACATGAACACGTGGACAGATCCCGCTTTACCTCGAAGAATCTTCAACATTATTGAGGGAAAATGGGAACCGTCGATCTTTGAAATGCTTGCCATTTGTCAACCATTTTTTCTTTTCTTTCATCAGATTCAAAACACCGCTACGTGTCACCATCCCGCTTTTTCGTAAAAGCAAAATGACATCATTTAGGGAAAGTAGCAACCGTTGATTGAATAAAGTTGTGAGCCATATCTTTGCAATTTCAACACAAATTTGCACACAGTTTTCACCAATAGGATCGTATGACAACAGAGAATCGATCCATGCCTCCAAACAGTGAAAACTATCAATTTTTTATAGACTGTGTAAAATGCATCGAGCGAGTATGAGTTCGGTTTTGTTACACTGATAAAGGCACAGCCCGAGTTCAAAAAGAACTCATCTCAGTCACATGTTCACTATTTCCAATTACTTCTAAACACCATCCTTGAGCTCTTCTCTATCCTTTGTTCGCACCTTCACTTCAATTTGTGTAAACATCTTTCTTAAAATGTGCCACAATTGATTAGAAGAATCACCAATATACTTATTACTGTGATAAAACCAACCCATTTTTGGTAAATCAAGCTCATTATTGAGTTATTCATAAGTATATAATAATGCTCTTCGACTGTTTCAGTCAATGGATTTGTTCAATTAACCAGCTGATCAATCACAATACTCATAATAACTTTCGGTTGTTGTAATCAATGAACCTATCCCATCACTTCAAAAGCTGGCCGAAAGATAAAATTGTGTTCCTTATTCATTGTAATCATATTGAACCTTGCTTGATCACTTCAAATGAACTTAACTACAATCCAATTCATGATTGTCCAAGTTCTGCTTTCTGAAGGTTGAATTAAACCAGTAGATATAATGATGACACATGTTTGATGTTAGGATCAACAATGTATTCTTTCCGAGTAAACATCCTTTATATCTGGAGCCTTGAGATCCCCTTAACACTATCATATGGAGTGAAATTCTGGATATTTCAATGCCAGCCCTGTCAATGCATCATCCATATGAAGAATCTTCTCTGGTTTCTTTTGAATATCTGAAACTTATGACTCCCAAACATCATTCCATCTGCTGAAAAAGAACACCAATAGGAGCATATTATCTTTGCCAGGTTGGGATCTATAACCTACCCAAAATGGAGAGACTTTCAAGACAACCCACCCAGCTTAAAGCAAGAAGGCAATGGAAGGGAAACCCGGCAAAGATTTCCTATCCTAGAGGACTTAGACCTAGACTCCAACAAGACCAGACCTAACTATGAGATCAAAATCTTCCACTTTTAATAGCATGGTTATGGGGTGAAAAGTGGGGCAACATGACCCAGTAAAAGGTAAAGCGATAAAGGTAAAGATCTGATGGTGTGCACTTATTCAGATCGATGGCTAGTGCAATTGCACTAAAGGAACTTACTCAGTCGATAGTCTTTGAGGGAATGTGCTTGGCCGCCATGTGTCCAAGTGGTCCCTACTTCTGGGCTTAGCCATTGTTGAGTCAAAGATAGAGATGATTGAAGCTCAATGATTGGCGTGATCGCGCCAGTTCGAAGGTGCTCAAGCTTAAACTTCAAGGCATTGTGCTTGTGTGCCACATGTCCCATGTGATGTCAGCTGAGGCCCACATTTTCAAAGGTTTTAAAAGAGTTTTAAGGTTCAATCTCGGTCATTCATCTAAGTTTTAAAATTTTATCGATGGCCAAGTTTTAAACAGGAAATTTTGGTGGCAACGTTAGTGATTTGATAACCATTGCAGATTTTCTTTAAACTCACCATTTATGGTGGTGCGTACTACAAATATTTTTATCTGATTGCATTGGTCGAACCATTTAAATGCAATCATTCTTTATTTAAGGCATATTATTCAAACGTTAAGAATTCACAAGAACTAAAGTGTTTCATATTTGCAGAGCCGCAATACAGAGTTCAAAAAATTGCAAAGATTTCTAAGCGATAAGCTACCGTAGGCTTTTTCGATACTGTTTCTTATCTTTCCTGATTTGTAGCTGCATATCATTGCTTAATTTGATCATCAAAAATAAGGTGTTTTATAATATTCATAAATTGAACCCTGATGGTACCAAGAAGAGAATTTAAATGTGAAGTCGATTATCTCAAGAGGAATATCCACGATGACTTCCTAGAGCAATTCCTCGGGTCAACAAATGACAATAGTAAGAAGAAAGAATTGGTTCCTATTAACAAGCCTATGCTCAATGTCACCAATGGTCTATTTGATAGAAATGGGTAGATTCATGATGCCAAATTCACCAAGGTCATAGGGCTAAGCTTGTTTAGAAATGCCTACTCACAGAGAAATGCCGACAGCCCCCATTCAAATATGTGGTAGCTGGATGTAGGGAAGTTGGTAGTCCCAACTGTCTTCATGGACATGGATATCCTGCTACAAATAGAAAAAGTCTATGATGCAAACACAAGGAAAATAAAAGACATCCTTGCTGAGACTATCATAACTATCACCACTTAGGAAATAAGAGAAGTCTTCGACCTAAAGGATGATGTGGAGTTCATGGACCGAATAGATTTCAAGGAATTAACTGATATTTATATGACTCAGAAAAGATATCTGAGGTCTAGTCCTTTGAGGGAGTATTGTGAAAAGGTAGCAGGATTGTGCGTGGTTGGACCTAGTACTAAAGAACCTTTCAAGACCATGTACATTGAGCAGAGGGGCAAGGATTGCTATGGTTGCTTATGCCAGATCTTTGGAGAGGATCCCCTAGAATTAATGCCAATGCATTACATGTACATGATGATTCAAATCCTGCACCATTCCCTGTCAATCACTTTTGACTTCGCTTCTTTCTTGGCTGATCTGATCCATGAAGGATTGGTTAGCATCTAGGCAGGAACACTTAATAGATAGTTCAGATGGTATTCCTTACTGATGCATATGATTTTGTTCAGAAGGTCAAACTTTTTTGGAAAGACTATGACCTTGGACATCAAAAGTCAGGATGAGTAAATTCCTGTACAAATGTGGAGCCCTTGCTTGTCTTGGGATAGAGAAGAGGCCAGCTTTATTGAGTTTGACAAATATTTTATTGTGCCCCTAAGAAAATTGTTGTTTATTGATACTCCTAGAATCCCCAAGGCATTGCTAGATATTATAAGACCCTTGCAATATAATAAGCATTTGAAAATTGCACATAATTAGGGAGATGTTATCCCATATCAGGTATCTACTGTTCTCAAGGTCTATGGTTTTAGAGGGACCCCTTATGTTTTTCCATTCAATGTCCCTTTCAGGATTGGATTGGAAAATTTTTTGAGACAAATTGGTGGCCTCCAGGACTATTCTTTTACTAGCAAAGGCAATGGAACCCTTTTCCCTTCAATAATCCTGGCATATAAATTTGTCATCACAGCTGGGGGATGGTCTTCCTTTGATAGCATTTTAAAGCCATATAGGATGGGAACTGCCATACCTAGGATAGCTGACCCTAAAGGGTTTTACAAAAACCACCTGCAAGTTAGATCAAAATGAATTAAGATGGAGCATGCCTTCATGTTCCCTAAAGATGTGATAAAAAATGAGTACAATTTGGCCAAACAAGAAGAAAGGAAACAAAAGTGGCTGGTCTACAAAAGAACTTTGGATTTTGTAAGGCTTTTTTATAAGAATTATGGTCCTTTGTCTGCTTTCTCTTCACCTTACAAAAAGATTGATTCTCTGATTGCCTTTAATGAGGGCATAATGCAAACATTGGTCCAGAAAAAGGATCTAGAGATAGAAAAGGACCTAGACAAGGATAAGGTCTTATTGAGTAGGCCTATGTATCAGAAGATGCTTCCACCAGGAAGATATGTATTGCAACAAAGGGCAGGGTACTCGATGGTTGTACCAAAACTAGTGGAGATTAGGCCTCAAGCTGAAAGGCCATAAGATTTTCCTCCATCATCTTAGGTCATTCTAGCTGAGGAGCAGGTTGTTAACCTTGAAGATGCAAAAGAAAAAGGGCCCATCGTAGGGGACCCTGCAGATCAGCCATCACCTAAGAGGCAAAGGGTTGAGTAGGGAACACAACAGGCATCACTTCAAGAGGAGGTATATTCTCCCTCATAGACTCCCCTCAGAATTTTTGATGAGTGAGGGGCTATGGAATGCTTAACTAAACTTGTGGCCATAGGGAAAATCTGCATTTCTTATGCAGATTTAGAAGAAAATATACCTAAAGTACCTACACCCTTGTAGGGGGATTTGATGGTTAAGGATATTGTCGGCAAGGAGATTAATCCTATTGTGGTGAAAGCATGCAATCAATTTTTTTTTTATGATAAATTCATCAAGGACCCTTCTTTCCAACAATTTCTATGGAAAACTCATTTAAGCAAATTCCAAGATGCTTGTGAGAAAAGTGAGTATCCTGATAAGGATATCTCTGACATTGAAGTAGAGGTGAAGAGTGAAATGACCCCAAATTTTGAAAGATTGACTATTGATCAAGGTAGGGAGATGGTTGCAAAGTCTAGGATTTTGGTTTTTCCTAAATGGGATATTGTTGATGCAATAGTTTTTGATTTAGTGAGGAAACCCAAGCAACCAATTTTGCAAGAGGGCCAAGAAACTAAGGAAACCATCAAGGGCATCTTGTTCAATAATGACCACTAGGCCCTGGTAATGTGGTCATTAAAGAAAAATACAGATAGAAGGAACAAGCAATTGGATACTTCTGGTTATTTTGGTGGCTTGATAGTACAGAGGGTATATGATACCTCTGGGCTTCAAGTAATGGACCAAATGGAATAGCAACTAAATTTCGCCAAAGCTATTGTCACCAAGGAAGCAGGGGTAATGTAATCATATGAGGACAAGTTTTAAAAGTTGATGAATGTTGTCAGAGACACAAATGTCATCATTGTTGAGCTAAAGAAAAAGCTAGCTGAATTAGAGTGGAAATCCCAAATGTCTCAATTAGCTCTATCTGATACCCCTGCAGCTCCATCTTCCTCTGAGCTGATCATTGAGTTCCCTCCTCCTCCTTAACCTATCCAATTGTAGGCCCAAGATTTAAAATTAGAAAAGGAGATCCTTCAAAAGGAGAAAGAAGATATGCAAGGAGAAAAGGTGAAGCTATTTAGAGACAAGCTTAAGTTTGAGCTTGAAAAAAGGGAGTCAAAGGGCAAGATGGCCCAGTTCATCAGAAGAGTTTTTTGGACATTCTTAAATAGTGCTGACTTAAGAGGGGCTTGTAGAACTAGAGATAGATTGGTTTTCTACCTACAAAAATTAGAAAAGGACAAAAGTTCCTTTGAACCAATTGTCATCAGATGGACTTTGAGAAAGGACACCTTGAAAATTATCCATTCAACTTCAAAACCTGATTCGGCTGCTGATCCTGAAATAGAGAATACATATAGGTTTGTCAAACATCTAATTGTTTTGGAAATCACAAAGAGCAGTATAGAACAAAAGGTGGCCCATATAAAAGAAATATTATCCAAGCCTATCCACGACATCTTTCCTAGTATATTGAGGCCTGATGGGAGTTCGAAGAAAAAGGAAGACTGGCTGAACACAGTGGAAACTAAATTGTTCTCTGGAATCAACAATATAGAGAATGAGGAAAATGTCACCCAGTTTGTCCAAATGATTGAAGCATTAGAAGATGCTAAAACTCACTTTAAACATATAAAATATGAGTTGGAAGCCTCATACAAGAATGGAAGGCCATGTATAGTCAGATGAAGCAGGCTATCAGTTTCCCTTGGCCAAGTGAGGAAATATATAAGGTATGGGAAGACAAGTTCATAGAAGATGATGTGGAAGAATAAAAGTATTGCATTAGGCATATAAAAGAGGAAGGAAAATGCTCAATCTAATAGATATTGTACTTTAGCCATGCTAGCAATCTACAGTTTTCCATCTTTCAAACTATCTATTCTAAATTTTTTCCCGAGTGTCAGTTCATTGTTTTGTAGTACTATATTTTTGGGACAGTATCCTAGGATACAGTTGACAACACTTCTCATGCCTGTCAGACCTGTAGTCTCTTTTTGATCTAGTGTTGAATTCTTAGGTTTTGACCTGATGGTCTTATTAGGTACAGTGTTCTATGTAGCAATCCTTTTTGTATTTAATTAATAAGAGTTGGCTTGATTTTTTAGTTCTTAGGTCACTTGATATTTGTGAAGGAAAGTTCTCTCGCAAGATGAGCAAGCTAACAACAAAGTCTAGCAAGGAAGGTGCAGCCAAGAGTAAGCGCGACAAAAATAAAGGATAGGATCATGGAGATAAGATGATCACCTTTATGTAGGATGGTAGGGAAGTATCCTTCGAATGAGGCAAACTTGAAGACTGGGACAAGGATTACTTGGCATTATATGAGAAGTATCCAGATTGGTTACCAGAAGAGGAATATTCTGATGAGCAGAAAAATATGGCTAATGAGATTGCAACGAGATGGAAAGAATGTGATTAAGGTAGTTCAAAGGGAGTAATGAAAAGGAGTGTCATTTCCAAGCAAGGAAAACAAAAAGGGAAAGGATCCAAGTCCTGAGCTCACTAGCTATTAATTTTTGGAGTTGTTACATGCCGCCTTTTTCACGCGTCTCTTTCTTTTTTGTTCAAATGATGGTCTTCTAACTGATTTTGTCTTATAATGCCACCTCGTCACATGGTAACCGAAAGCTTGTTGCATCCCATTTTCCTTTTCGGGATCGCATGGTTACCTATGAGTGGTTTTTATATATATATGAGTTGAAGGCCCTTCTCAGTGTTACTTGTCTTTGTGTGTTTGCATTGGTTTTCTTGTTTGTTATATTTGTAAGGCAAATTTAATAAATTAATCTGTAAGATAGGTTATGAAACTATTGTTAAGTTGCTTTCAAGGAGGGTATAATTCTTAATAATAATTTTTGAGCATTCAATGTTACATACAGATCTGATAGTTGTGTTTGAGAATGGGAGGATGATATCTAAGGCATAGCATCTGGTCTCTACTTTTCTTTATATCCATGGATTGTCTAAGTTTTACTAGTTTAACTCTTTGTCCAAGGATAGGCACTGGTTTGTCCTTTATTTGTGGTCATTCATCATCGACAAATAATATAAATCAAGTTTAGTTTTACGTATGAAAATTTAAGGTCTTAAAGATATCTGCAATTTCTTTGAAGATGGAAGTATAGGTATACCCGTGTGAGCCTCTAGAGATCAAAGTCAAAGAGGGGTTAAACCCTTAGTGCATTGGTGTTTAATGTTGTTGTAGATGTCACTGAACATAGTTGAATAGATAATATAATGTATTTAACATCTACAGCATTTCACACCAACAAAATGGCGACTTTGCTGGGGAAGATTTGTTAAAATCCTTGCAAATTTCTATAATCCTTTGGTTATTTGTTATAACCTCCATTTTTGTTAAGTTTCATGTTGGGATTTTCATTTTGAAATAGTTTTTCCCATCTGCATACAGGTGGTGACTCTGAAAACCAATACCAGTGTTTTGAGAGAAAAATTGTGTTGAGATGCCTCAACAAATTACCAGATCTTTTGCCAAGAAAAATCATAAGCAAAATGTATATGAGAAATTACCAAGAACAAATAAGCGAGATTAGTCTAGAAAGGTTGAACCTAGTGCTGTTGCTAATTGGAAACCAAAGCCTAGTAGTATTCCTCATGCCCCAGATAGATATGCATCTTTTGGATTTGAATCAAGTTAGCGACCCTTGTTAGGTCACCTATTTAACACTCCATTAGATGATTCCCCACCAAAAATTATTGATCATACTTCACAAAGATTTACATCTTTTGCAGAAAATAGATGTAGAGTTGAAAGACCTTCAGCCCAACTAGTTAGACATGACCCCTCTCCGAATCTGATGGATTCACCCATTATACTCAACCAGGACCCATGGGTCCAAGATTTAATTAACTTTGACCAGTTGTCCAACTCTAAAATAGATCAATACGACTCTAATGCTTTGAGAGATCAAGTGATTTCTTTCAGAAGGAAAGAGAGGGAACAACTAGCACTCTTGCAGAAGAGGCAAAAAGATAAAGAAGAAGAAGTATACCAACTATTGATGGAGAAAGAAGACTTGCTTAGAAGAATAGCTCAGCATGAGCTAAAGGTCAAAGAGGTTAAGCATGAATGCAATACCCTTATAGGGGGGATGTATTACCAGATAGGTAAGTCTAAAGTATCACCCAAGAAAGATTTGAAAGAATCCAAGAGAAATGAGTTTGAAGGAGAAGGACTTGTTCTTAGGCAGCTAAAGGACTGGGAGATTGAGGAATCCTATAAGAATAAGAAACCATGTGAAGCCATTCCTGCCAAGGAAATATCCAAACCAAGAGATGAAAAGGAAAAGAATAATTCCATCACTATAGAGGAGCCTAAGCCTCAGCCTAATGTTACTTAGGGTATGAATTCTCTGGATATAGAATTAGAAAAGGCAAGAGTTGCTAAAGAGCAACTAGCCAAATAGTTGGAGAAGGCTGAGTTAGATGTTGTCGTAGATAAAATGAAGAGGAAAATTGCCTTCCTGAGTAACACAATGAATACCAATGTGATGGACCAAGGTGCTTCATATAATGACCAACAAGCAACTATTGTAAGTTTAGCTCCAAGTTCTAGTTGGACTCAAAAGGTGGTGATTCAGTCTCCTGTATTCTTGTGACCAGGAAATGCATCCAAACCTCTAGTTCAAATAAATGGCAACCATAGTCAATCAAGTCCTACTTATGGAATGAATCTTCAGAGGAGACCAATTTAGCTAAACAAGTATAGACCTCTACTCTTTGATGGCATCCCTGGTCATCCAAATGACATCCCAAATACGGCAAGGGAAAAAATCCCTATGTTTACTGGAACAAATGTTATTTCATGTGAAGAACATCTTAAATCTTTTATAGATAAAATGAATGATTATGATATTGAGCATGAGGATGTTCTTATGAAGTTATTTGTCCAGTCTTTATCTGAGGATGCTAGGGATTGGTTTAGGAGTCTTCCTGAACATTGTATTTCAACTTGGGGGGAATTTGTTAATATGTTTAAAGAGGAATATACAGAACATATAAACTCTAGTTATATGTTAAATGAATTTAACAATATCAAAAAACTTCCAAATGAGAGCATGGCCGAATTCAACAAGAGATTTCAAAAGGCTATGAATAAACTCTTCCTAGTATTGAGACTAGATGAAGAGGTTTGCAAGACAACTTACTTCAATACTCTTGAAGGTAAAATGTCCTACTTATTAAGAGATAAGAAGACTCCAACATTAAGGGATGCTTTCAAGGAAGCAGTTGATATTCAAAGTAATAAGAAGGCTTCTGGTAAAAATTTTAAAAGAAAAGATGGTAGGCTCTGGAAAGAAGCTAAAAAACAAGATCCAAAGCAAAATAAAGAAGATAAGATGGATAAACTTGTTAATATTGTTAAGGATTTGCCTACCAAGATTGACAAAAGTGATAAGGGTTTTTCTGATAATAGAAACCAATATCAGAGATATGATAGATTCCCTAAATTGCATGACATGCCATACAAGACCAATTGGAAAGATGGGAAGCCCATATCAGAAACATTTGAAAATAACCATAAGAGAGAAACCCCTGATCCTTTAAGGAAAAATGTTACAAGTAATGTAGAGAACATGCCTTGGTGTATTGCTTGCAACATGCCACATTCTCCTTACTAGTGCATTGTAGCTCAGGCTATGTCTAGACAATTTGAGGGAGAAGATAGTCAGGAGGATAGTGAGGAGTCTAAACTAGTGATAAACATGTTTTCCCTTGGGAAAGTATATAGGAATGATTGTTCTTCAGAGGAAGATTAGTCAGGAGATGATGCGGATCGTAAAAGAAGATCATAATATTTCTATCAGTAGCAAATCTTTGACGATTGTGATGAGCACTATAGTAATGTTCATAATTCTATAAATACTATGGATGGAGAAAATCAACACCCATCTTTTAGACTCCCTATTGATGAGGAAAAAAGGTCTTTGACAATGGCTGCAATTAAAAATGCTAAATCTGCCTATAATTTGAGAAATAAAATTGTTGAGCCAGGACAAGGAAAACCAAGGTCTGTATTCATTAAGAAAAGTCCTAAGGTCGATCCCACCAAGAATTTAGATAAGATAGAACCTAAGAAAGTGACATTTGACCAGATTGAGTTAGAGGTCATTAATAAAACCAAGCAAGCTGAAAAGCCGATTGAGGAAAAGAAAATACAAATTAAAAAGGGGATTAAAGGTAAGGATCCAAGTGACATCTCTTTTGAGTCATCTAAATTTGACACGAGGCAAGCTCTAACTCAAATGAAGGTCTCTATCCCTTTGACAGAAATGTTAAAAATAAAGGAGCATAGAGAAGCAACATTGTCCTTATTAAGTGAAATAGATCATACTCCTGTACCTTCCAGCAAGGAGGAAAATAATTGTCAGTCTGAATTACCTCATGATGTTCCAAGGATATGTGTTAGTAGTATAATAACACAAGAGCCTTCTATGATTGATCCCTCTTATGTTACTTTGTTGGTAAATAATCTCCTAGTAAAAAATTGCATGATAGACTCAAGAGTAGCTGCTAATGTAATGCCCTATCGTGTCATGAAGAAATTAGGACTCAAATTTGATGTCATAGGAGGGAAGTGTTATGCTATGGATAATAGAGAGGTTTCTATTATTGGGATGTTAAAAGGCCTTGAGGTCAAAATAGCAGCTTTCCTTGCAGTGACTTTCAAGATTGATGTGGTGGTAGTTGATGCTCATTCTCACTATGGGATGTTACTATCAAGACAATGGGTAGTAGCAGGAGGAAGTGTCCAATTAGACCTCTCCTATGCAACTATTCCTGTGAATGGTTCAGAGGTCAAGTTATATAGGGAGCCATGTTCTCTAGTTATGATTGAGATGGTTATGCCTGAATAGTTGAATTGTTGTGTGGATGTGGATATGAACAACTTCAAGGTTGAAGAAATATTACCCAAGTTACAAAATGAAGATCCCATAGTCGAAGAGGTGAAATGTCATCAATCTAGCTTGTGGAAAATGTTTTTTAATGGTGCATGTTCAAAAAGAGGATCTGGGGTAGGAGTTCTACTCATTTCCCCATCAGGTGCTACTTACAAATACTCTTTCTCTTTGATGTTCAGGTGTACTAACAATACTACTGAGTATGAAGCCCTATTGTTGGGTTTGAATCTAGCTTTGAAGCACGGGATCAAAATGTTAAGGGTCATAGGAGATTCTGAATTGGTGGTAGAGCAAGTAAGATCCAAGTATACCACCAAAAATGATAGGCTTAAATTGTACAGGCATGCTGTATGGGATTCCATTGAGATGTTTGATGCTTTCAATATTCAATGGGTTGATAGATCAAAAAATATTATGGTAGATTTCTTGGCAAATGTTTCTTTGAAAACTGATGACATCACTCTAAATGGGGTATCAATTGTTGAAGTTAAAACTAGACCTGTTATACCTGATAATGTTTATAATTGGCAGGTGTTTGAAAATGATCAAGATATCCTGAGGTTGATTCACTGTTTGGATTAGTATGATGGGTAGGATATAGATTGTAATGCCCTGGTCGAGGTAATAGATGGAAAATAAACTATCTTTGGGAGTGAGGTAGGTCAATTAGGCTCAAATCAGATTCCTAAGGGATTGGTAGAACTAGAAGGAATGTTCAGTAGTAATGATAACTACTTGTCCCAAGAATCCAGGGCTAATACCAATAACTTGGAGGAGGTGAACATAGGATCACAATCAACTCCAAAACTTGTCTACATTGGTAGGAATTTGACTCAGCATGTGAAACAAAATTTGATTAGAGTGCTAAGAAAATACAAACATTCCTTTGCTTGGTCTTATGAGGACCTTAAAGCATACAAAGAAGACTTATTTCAGCATGAGATTCCTCTAAAGACAGACCACAAGCCATTTAGACAAAAATAGAGGCCTATTAATCCTATGTTAGCCCCAAAGATGTAGCAGGAGTTGATGAAGTTGAGAGATGTCGGGATCATAAAACCTATCAGACATTCTACTTGGATCTCTAATTTAGTTCCTGTTAGAAAAAAGAATGGTGACATAAGATTATGTGTGTATTTAAGAAATTTGAATGTTGCATCTCTGAAAGATAATTATTGTTTGCCTAACATGGAAGCTATGTTACATAAAGTGACGGGTTGTGAGCTATTATCCATGATGGATGGTTTCTCTGGTTACAATTAGGTGCTCTTTAAAGAGAGTGAGTAGTTTAAGACTACATTCACAACCCCATGGGGCACCTATGTATATGTGAGGATGCCATTTGGGTTAATCAATGCTAGAGCAACTTTCCAAAGAGCAATGGATGTGGCCTTCAAAGAATTCATAAATATACTCATGGTGGTTTATCAAGATGACCTCACTACCTTTTCAAAGAATGTTGAGGACCATTGTAATCATCTAGAACAAATCATGTTAAAAGTACTAGAATATGGTATTTCTCTTAATCCTAAAAAATGTTAGTTTGGAGTGGCAGAAGGCAAGTTACTAGGACACATTGTGTCAAAGGAGGGAATTAGGATTGATCTTGAGAGAATTGAAGCAATTCAGAAAGTTGCTTCCCCAAAAAACCTAAAAGGAGTGCAATCCTTTCTAGGGAAAGTCAACTTTGTTAGAAGATTCATTTCAAATTTTGCACAAATTGTCAAACCTATCATCAAGCTGTTGAAGAAGGATGCAAAATTTGAATGGGATGTTGAAGCACATATAGCCTTTGATAAAATAAAAAAAGGCAATCCAAGAAGCCCCTGTATTGAAGACTCCTGATTATAGCAAGCCATTTTCTTTGTTTTCATTTGCCTCATTTCATACTATTGTTGCAATTCTGTTACAAAAGGATCAGGAAGGAAATGAGCACCCCATTGCATTTTTTAGCAAATCATTGCAAGCTATAGAGCTCAATTATGAGTCTATGGAAAAATAGGCATATGCATTAGTAAAAGTAGTAAAGGCATTTAGGCCATACTTGGTATGCGCAAAGATCAATGCATATGTCCCACATGCCATAGTAAAAGATGTGTTATCCCAATCAGAGGTCACAAGAAAAAATTGTAAATGGATAAATAGAATTCAAGAGTTTGATTTGGAGATGCATATCACTAAGTTAGTAAGAGGCCAAGGATTGGCAAAGTTAATGACTAAGGATAATATGGACATTGTGCATATGCATAACATGGAGATTCAAGAAAATGAGATAGAAAGCATTGAAAAGCAACTTTGGTATGCTGATATTTGTTATTACCTTAGACATTCTAAATGTCTTAACCATTTGATTGAAAATCATAGGAGAACTGTCAGGTTGCAATCCCAGAGATATGTTATGATTCAAGGGGATCTGCAATGGAAAAATAATGAAGGAATCCTATTGTTTTGTCTAGATGAGTGGCAAGCCAAAAGTGTGCTAGTTGAAATGCATGTTGGTATCTGTGGAGGACATTTTTCTGCAAGGACTCTCATAAAATCCTGAGAGCTGGTTATTATTGGCCTACTTTATTCAAAGATACAAATTAGTTTGTGTAGAAGTGTGAGGCATGTCAAAGGTTTGCAGCAAAAATGAAATTCTCGGGAGCCCTATTGTTAAATTTGGTTGTTGCCAAAGCACCTTTTTCCATGTGGGGAATTGATTTTATTGGTGAGTTCCAACAAAAGTCTAGTGGTGGACATAGTTGGATTCTAGTTGCAATTGATTATTTTGCAAAATGGATTGAAGCTATTCCAACTAGAAGCTCTACTAGTAAAGTTGTGATTGACTTGCTCATGGATAATATCTTGACAAGATTTGGGGTCCCTATCAAAATTGTCATGGACAATGCCTGGTCATTCAGATCAAATGAGATGCAAGACTTTTGTGATGAATATGGGATAGTGATGTCTTACTCTTCTCCTTATCATCCTCAAGCCAATGGACAAGCCGAGTCCAGTAACAAAATTCTATAGCAAATCTTAAAAAAGACATTAGAACAAATAAGAAGGCTTGGAATTCAAAATTGAAGTTAGCATTATAGGCTGATAGGGTAACAGTCAAGAAGGTTACTGAAAAATCCCCTTTTGAGCTGGTATATGGGACACAAGCAAGGATTCCAATTAACAACCTATTACCAGTTTACAAATTCATACAACAAGAAGGACTTGAGCCCTCTGATTCTTTTTAGGAAAGGATGTTAGATTTGGTTGAATTGGAAGAGAAAAGAAGGACAGAAGAGGAATATCAAGGCTCAGCAAAAAATGAAATATTTATTTGATAAAATAGCCACAGAAAGAAAATTTAAACTAGGAGATTTGGTGCTAAAATGGAATGCAAGGTCTGAAGATAAAGGAAAGCATAAAAAAATTGAGTCTCTATGGTTAGCACCATTCATTGTGCATGAGACATTTGGTAAGGATTCTTATTTCCTTAAGACAATGGATGGAGAAGTGCAAGAATTGCCAGTGCATGGACAGTTCCTAAAGTATTTTTATCACTATGCTCTTTTCCATGCATAGTAGGTTGTACATTTTTAGGTTCTATAAATACAGGTGTGTTTCCTTTCTACTCTGGTTTTTGTTTTTTGTTTTGTTTGGTCTGATCTCCCAATTGCTTCTGGGATCCTTGTCAGGAAATGGATTTCTACCATCCTCAGTCAGAGCCACTATTGGAACTGCCAAAAAATTGCTAAATCTTGCCCCTAAAAATAAGCTAAAATGGCCTTGCTAGTTGCAAAATTACTTAAACCCTAAATCCCAAGTTATGCCTTTGCTTCATTATAGTCTTTTAGTGGGTTTTGGGTTTTTGGTTATATCCCTATGTTGGAACTTTTTCACTTAAGTCACCCTTTTCCACACATGCTCATTAAAAATGGGTCGGCATTCAAGTTGTTCCCCCCCACTAAGTCTTTTCCTAGGCGGGATGCACCTTTTATTTTAATTCATTTGGCAGCTTTAAATTTTCCCTAAGTCTCGGCTTTAATTTTTCTTAAGTCCACCATGAAACTTTTGCTAACCCCGCTGACCATTGGATGCAATGTATGATCAATCCAATGGCTAGCGCAATCATGCTGCATCCAACCTGCTCAAATCTTATCTTCTAGGCTTCATGCTTTGATGCCATGTGTCCATTTGTGACATCATAGTGCACTGACTCAACAAAAAGTAAAGCAATAAAGGTAAAGATCTGACAGTGTGTGCTTATTTAGATTGACGGCTAGCGCAACTATGTTGAAGGAACTTATTTGACCAATAATCTTTGAGGGAATGCACTTGGCCACCATGTGTCCAAGTGGTCCCCACTTCTGGGCTTAGCCGTTGCTAAGTCAAAGATAGAGATGAATGAAGATCAACAGCTAGCGCAATTGTGCCAGCCCGAAGGTGCTCAAGCTATAACTTCAAGGCATTGTGCCTACGTGCCACATGTCCCATGTGATGTCAGCTCAGGCCCACATTTTCAAAGGTTTTAAAAGAGTTTTAAGGTTCAATCTCGGCCATTCATCTAAGTTTTAAAATTTCATGAACAACCAAGTTTTAAATAGGAGATTTTGGTGGCAACGTTAGTGATTTGATAACCGTTTCAAATTTCCTTTAAACTCAACATTTATGGCAGCATCCACAGCAAATATTTTTATCCGATTTCTTAGGTCGAACCGTTTAAACACAATCATTCTTGATTTAAGGTGGATTATTCAAATGTTAAGAATTCATAGGGGCTAAAGTGTTTCATATTTGCAGAGCCACGATACAGAGTTCAAAGAATTGCAAAAATTTCTAAGTGATAAGCTACCATAAGCTTTTTTAGGTATTGCTTCTTATCTTTCCTGATTTGCATTTGTATATCATTGCTTAATTTGATCATGAGAAGTAAGGTGTTTTATAATATTCATAAATTGAACCCTAATGGCACCAAGAAGACAATTTAAAGGTGAAGTGGATTACCTTAAGAGGAATATCCATGATGACTTCCTAGAGTAATTCCCTAGGTTGACAAATGATAACAATAAGAAGAAAGAATTGGTTCCTATTAACAAACCTATGCTCAATATTGCCAATAGTCTATTTGATAGAAATGGGTGGATTCATGATGCCAAATTCACCAGGGTCATAGGGCTGAGCATGTTTAGAAATGCCTACTCACAGAGAAATGCTGATAGCCCCCATTCAAATATGTGGCAGTTGGATGTAGGGAAGTTGGTAGTCCCAAGTGTCTTCATGGACATGGATATCATACTACAAATAGCAGAAGTCTATGATGCAAACACAAGGCAAATAAAAGACATCCTTGCTGAGACTATCATAATTATCACCGCTCAGGAAATAAGAGAAGTCTTCGACCTAAAGGATGATGTGGACTTCATAGACTAAACAGATTTCAAGGAATTAACTGATATTTATATGACTTAAAAAAGATATCTGAGGTTTGGTCCTTTGAGGGAGAACTATGAAAAGGTAGGAGGATTGTGCATGGTTGGACCCAGCACTAAAGAACCTTTCAAGACCCTATACATTGACAAGAGGGGCAGGGACTGGTATGGTTGCTTATGCCAGATATTTGGAGAGGGTCCCCTGGAATTCATGCCAATGCATTACATGTACATGATGATTCAAATCATGCACCATTCCTGGTCAATCACTTTTGACTTCACTTCTTTCTTGGCTGATCTGATCTAGGAAGGATTGGTTAGCATCAAGGCAAGAACACTTAATAGATAATTCAGATGGTATTCCTTACTGATGCATATGATTCTATTCAGAAGGTCAGACGATGTAATTGGTAGAAAAACAATTGAATAATAACAAGTTAATAAAAATTGGGTACAACCAATTGCATAAGTACTGCCTAATGACAAGTAATAATAATTCCTTTCTATGTCATATCAACATTAAGCTTGGACCCTTTTGATGCAAGTGGTAGTAGATATGTCACATTCTATGTATTTCACTGCAGGGTGAGGGAATAAGGTTACTTTATTATATTAATTATTGATACAGATTAAAAAATTCTTCTAGATAGAGTCTTGATACCTACTCAATAGGCATTAACATAATGCTTTCAGATAGAGATGACATAATCCTCATTGCTTTTTGATATCCATTGATGTCATGCGATATTTCTTCCAGCTCTATATTCTGATGCTCTAGAAGTGGCAAATGAGCTTTTTAGCAAGTTATATTTGGATGCTCTAGTACTGAGAAAAGGATAGATAGGTTTTGCAATCATATATAACTCGAAAGATGTCCTTGTATTGGTAATCCATTGTTATCCATTGTTGAAAGCTTTTGTTCTAGTGTTGAGCAAGTGCACTCAACATGAGTCAATGATCTCCTAAAGGAAATAAAGTTTTAGCCAAAATATAAGTGGAAAGATGTTCTTGTATTAGGCATCCATTGTTGAAAGGTTTTGTTCTAATGTTGAGCACACACACACAATATGATTCAACAATCTCCTGAAGGAAATAGAGTTTAAGCCAATCAAGTTTAGCAAGTGCACTCAATATGAGTCTTTCATATAATATTTTTATTACAATTTCACATTACTTGAACTCTCATTAAAATAATAAGGTAAAGATAATTATGCCGAGAGGCATCTACAATGACATCAAAATGTCTTTAAATAAAAATCTGTAAAATGTCATATTATTTCTTGTATATCTAACAGTTCCCACTCTGTTTGGGAGAGGAACTTAGCTGATATAACGCTTTTAGATAGAGATGGCATAATCCTAATTCCTTAAAGGACTGTAGATATGCTATAATAGAAAGAAACCTCTATACTCATAAAGCAATGCATATTCATCCTAGAATGGATTAGACCACTCACCTAGGAAGTAGAGAGGGAAAACTCCTTAGATGGGAGGGGTCCAAAAAACAAAAACCCCAAAAACCAACATAGAACCACAAACAAAAGAGTGTTGTATCCTAATAGAGCCTCACACCATCAATATTTAATATTTTCTAATACCGAGTAGGGATGTGAGCATCTCTAACATTCAATAATTGAATGCCCCAATCAATAAACAAAATGCCAAGATCTAAAGACAAGGCACTAGAAAATGAGTCTAATGTTCCCATAATTTATCCTTCTATAATAGTGAATGTGACAAAAACCTCATTATTTCAAATAATTCATCTATATGTCACTATCAGCACCAATCTTGCACCCCTTTTGATGCAAGTGTCACATGATTCTATGTATTTCATTATAGGGTGAGGGAATAAGGTTACTTTATTATATTAATTATTGATTCAAATCAAAAAATCCTTCTAGATAGAGTACCGATTCCTATTCGATAGGCATTGACATAATGCTTTCATATAAAGATGACATAATCCCGATCCCTTTTGGATAGCCACTAACGTCATGCAATATTCTTATGGTCTCGTAGTAACAAATGAGTTTTTCAACACTGTATTCTGATGCTCTAGTACTAAGAAAATGATACACACATTTTGCTTAGCCACTCTGTTTGGGAGAGGAACTTAGCTGACATAATGCTTTCAGATATAGATGACATAATCCTAATTCCTTCTGGAAGCCACTGACGTCATGCAATATTTCTTTCGGCCCTCTATTCTGATGCTCTGGTAGTGACACATGAGATTTCTAGTCATTTGAGGGGTGCATTCTGATGCTTGGGTGATCACAAATGACAAAATCAGTCCCCACTCTGTTTGGGAGAGGAACTTAGCTGATATAATGCTTTCAGATAGAGATGATTCCTTATGGATAGCCACTGATTTCATGCAATATTTCTTTCCTCTCTGTATTCTGATGCTCTGGTGGTGACAAATGAAGTTTTCGGCACCGTATTCCGATGCTCTATTACTAAGAAAATGATACACACATTTTGCAGGCCTATATAAGTGGAAACATGTCCTTGTAATTGGCATCCATTGCATTGTTGAAAGGTTTTGTTCTAGTGTTAAGAAAGTACAGTCAATATGAGTCAACGACATCCTGAAGGAAATGGCATATTTAATGCAGCTCGTGGTTTAGTAGGATTTGGTCACAAGGTAGCAGATCAAATTGTTCCACCTTGTGTAGACAATGCCTGCCATGGGTTGGCTCGAGGTGTATTAGATTGGGCAGGTGCAGATTCAAGTTACCCAAGCCAGGCCTCTCAAAATTACCATCAGCCCTCTCAACAACCAGCACCAGCTCAAGCTACTGTATCACCCTCAATCAGGAACAATCAGACCAACTCAGGGAGTGGGAAACAACAAAACCTAGAGACTCAATCAGGGGGTACCAACAATTGGTAGAACCCTTCAAGATGAAGACTGAGCGGTAAAGTCCGCGTAAACAAAACTCTAAGTATGTGTTGTGTCGTCATGTTTCCATCTTGAGCTGTCCACTCAATACGCGTTTCCGTTGTTATTTGTTTCGGCTCATACTCTGAAGCTTTGTAATATCTTCGCAAGGCGAATAGTATTGTGCTCTTCTGTTTATTAGTTTTTAAATCTTCTTACTAATAATATTTTTATTACAAGTTCTCATTACTTGAACTCTAATTAAAACAATAAAGATAATAATATTTTCATTATGATTAATTAAAATGTGAATATATATAAAGAATTAATGTGGAGAATTATTTTATTATGGTAGGAAAGGGTGGAGTGTGAATGTGTTAAAATGATATTGTTAACGTAGATAATATCTACATCTTTAGCAGATTTATTGTCAAGGTGTTGATGAAAACCTGTCAAAATCAATCTGAAGGAGATCTGGACTCGTGTAGAGGTGATGGGGCTGTTTTAGATTTCGAGCACCGAGCAAAAAGTTATGATCCCACCAAGTTGAAACCAATTTGTTGTTGATAGCAGAGAGTAGGTATGAGCGCTCAACGTGTTAGCATGGCGTGGTTTTGTCTGTGTTTGGTGTTGGTTTATTGTTGGCTTTTTGGTTTAGGTTTTGATTATAAGGGAAAAATGAACTTCTAAAACATGTTTTTACATATCCCATGGTCAAATTAAGGATGAAGATCTTGAACCCTCATTGACCATAATCATAATAGTAAGTATAAATATTTTCATAAAACTATAGTCATAATAGTAACCATAAACATTACCCAATATAATTATAGCAATTCTAGTAAGTCTAAATATTACCCTAATTTGATGTTTTATTGTACACACATAAGCCTAACCCAACCCTCCTCAATACATATTATTTAATGTGAGAAAGAATGTGACAATTGGGTAGTGAAAATTCCACAAATCCACCTTAAAAACAATTTTTCTCTAGATTTACAATCCACAAGAAGCCCTACTAAAGAAATAGAGAAGTCTTCTCATATTATTCAAAGCTATAGAATCTATCTTAGTGAAACTTATCCTACAAAACTCAATAGTATCAACACCTTGTATCTTTTATGATAAAACTATTTAACCCTTAAATTTGGAGCGAAATGGTTTTCTTAGATGGTTTTGTCTCATTGTCACTTCCCAATTCTCACATCATTTTCATTGAATACATTATTTAGAAAAAATGTTTTTTTGATGCCAGTTATGCTATAAGGTATTTAAATTACAAAATAGATCTTAAAGACTTGTGTAAATAAAGTAGCTTGTATACCTTAAATTTTAAGTTAATGTATATAGAATATGCTGAGAGATATCCTTCTCGAGGCACCTATTCGACTGTAGGGTGTAATTTCATTAAAAATAGGCACCTCGAGAAGGATATCTCTTGGCGTCTTCTATATACATTAAATTAAAATTTAAGGTATTTAAGCTAGTAGTAGTCGCATGACAAGGCATGAAAACAATAACATACATCTATTTAGACTATTTTTTAATGAATATGTGTTGCAACATAAAAGAAAATGCTAAAATGTAAGATATATTAAACTTTATTTCATGGCAAGTATTATGGTTATGGTTAGTGTTAGGGTTAAGGTTAGTGTTATTGTAGGAGATAAGGTTTACATCATGGGTAGGGTTAGGTTTATGATTATGGTTAGGATTTAGGGTTCGGGTTATGCTAACGGTCAGGATTTATATCATGGTTAGGGTTGGCATCGATGTTAAGGTTTGGTTTTGATTTAGGATTATGGTTAGGGTTACAGTTATGGTTATCGTTTAATATCAAAGTTAAATTTATGGTTATGGTTAGGGTTTAGTGTCAAGGTTACAATTATCTTTAGGATTTACATCAAAGGTAGGGTTAGGGTAAGCATAATTAAAATTAAGGTTAGGGTTATAATTATAACTTAGGGTATGGTTAGGATTAGGATTCGGTTTATGGTTATGTTTTGGATCAGAGTTAATGTTAGTATTATGGTCAAGGTTAAGGTTTACATCATGGTTAGGGTTTTCATTAGGGTTAGGGTTTAAGGTTAGGTTATGATAATGGTTAGGGTATATATCATGGTTAGGGTTAGCATTAAGGTAGGGATTTTGCTTTGGTTTAGGATTATAGTTCGAGTTAGGATTTATGATTATGGTTAGGGTTAGTGTTTACTATTAAGGTTACATTTATGGTTAGGGTATAGTGTCAGGTTACATTTATGTTTAGGGTTTACATCAAAGTAATTAAGCTTAGAATTATAGTTATGGTTCAATCGCTTTAAGGTTTAAAGGATTAAATTATTATTAAAGTTCAATTAGGATTAGGGTTTGAGCTAGATTAATATTAGGAATAGATTAGGATTAATGTTTGATTTGGGTTAGGGTTAAGTTTATAGTAGGATTATTGTTAGCGTTAGGATTTAGATTATAGTTGTGTTAGCCTTATGAATAGGGTTAGGGTAAGGATTTTGATTAGTGTTATGGTTTGGGGTTACGGTTAGGTTTATTGTTTACTTCATGGTTGTGGTTAAGGTTACGTTTAGGACTATAATTAGGGTCATAGTTAGGATTATGACTCGGGTTGGGGTTTACATCATATATAGGGCTAATATCTAGGGCTAGGCTTAAGGTTAGGGTCAAGGTCATGATTTACATCATAGTTAGGGTTAGGTTTAGGCTTAGGATTAAGATTTAAATCATGATTAGGGTTAGAGTGAGAATTATGGTTGGTATTAGGGTTTATGTTTTAGGCTATGATTAAGGTTATAGTTTGGGTTAGGGTGTAAGGTTGGGATTAGGATAATAGATAGGATTTATAACTCTTAGGATTAGGGAGAGGTTTCAAGTTATGGTTAGGGTTAGGGTTAGGGTTAGGATTAGGGTTAGGATCATGTTCTAAGGTTAGGAATAAGGATTATTACATCATGGTTAGGTTTAGATTAAGGGTTAGTGTTAGGATTAATGTTAGTTTTTACATCATGTTTAGGTCTAGGTTTAGGATTAGTAATATGCTTAGGATTTACACCATGATTAAGGTTAATGTTAGGATTATGGATAGGGTTCAAATCAAGGTTAGGTTTAGGGTTATGGTTTGGGATAGGGTTTAAGATTAGGATTAGGATTAGGATGATTGTTAGGGTTTACATCACTATTACGATTAGGGTTATTTTAGGGTTTGGGTTATACTTAGGTTTAAAGTTATAATTATGGTTATAGTTAGGGCAAGGATTTACATCTTGATTAGGGTTAAGTTTAGTATTATAATTTATTTAGGGTTTAATTATGGTTAGAGATAGCATTGGTTTTCAAATATATTTTAAATGTAATTTTATTTTGTTATCATATTAGTATTATATAGTGTTATAATAGTATTCTATTATAATTAAATTATTATATTTTTTTAACTATTTTACTTTAATTTATTTCCATAAATAATGTATAAATAGATTTAGTTATTCAATAGTTGTTTTAGGAACCTATTTGACAACATTTTATAATTAGGATGTTTGAGTTAAATTACACCCTATTTATAGGGTTAGAGTTTAGGGTTTAAGGTATTGTAAGATTGTAAAGTTCTTCGTTAAAGAAGACTCAAATAGGCTATCCAGTTAGGATTAGGTTTACACCATACTCAGGGTTAGGGTTTAAGGTTAGTGTTTAGCATTAGTCTTAGGGTTCAAATTTACACCAAGGTTAGGGTCAAGGTTAGGGTTAGACTTTAGGATTATGATAAGAGTTATGATTTAGGATTATGATTAGAGTTAAGATTTAGGATTATGTTTAGGGTTTATATTGTGGTTAGGTTTAGGTTAATTAGGATTTGGATTAGGGTTAGGTTCTGGCTTAGAGATAGATTCAAGGTTACAGTTAGGGTTTATGGTTAGTGTTAGTGTTAGAGATATAATTTAATTTAGGGTAGATTGAAAGTTACAGTTAAAGATAGAATTATTTTCATGATTAGAGCTAGGGTATGGTTATTACTTTTATGGTTATGGTTTATGTCATGGTTGAGGTAAGGGTTAGGGTTAGGTTAACATTAGATTAGGGTTATGGTTATCATATTGGGTTATGATTATGGTTTATATTATTGTTGGGGTGAGGGTTGGGGTTAAGATTATAATTAGGCTTAAGGTTAGGGTAAGGGTAAGGGTTAAGGTTAGGTTTAAGGTTTAGGGTCAAGGTCAACATCATAGTTAGGGTCAGTATTAATTTAACAGTTAGGGTTATGATAATAGGTAGGGTTAACATCAAGGTTAAGTTTTTCTTTAGGTTTAGGATTATGGTTAGGGTTATAGGCTAGGTTAAGTTTATGGTTGGGGTTTGAATCATGGTTATGATTAGAGTTATGGTTTTAGATAGGCTTTAGGATTATGATTAGGATGATAGTTAGGATTTACATTATTATTAAGATTAGGGTTAGTTTTAGGGTTTAAGTTACAGTTGGTTTTAAGATTATAATTATAGTTGATATTATTAGGGTTAGGATTTATATCTTGGTTAGGGTTAGGGTTAGTAAATTAAAATTTATTTGGGTTTAATTATCATTAGCATTAAGGTTAGGATAAGGTAGGCTGAGGGTGAGGGTTACTATTAAATTAGGATGAGAATTCAAAAAGGGTTGAGGTTCATATTAGCGTTAGGTTAAGGTTGAAGTTGTAGGTAGGGTCTATTTCTATGGTTAGACTTAAATTAAATATTAGGTTAGGGTCATCATTCAATTAGAGGGATTAGAGTTAAGGGTTAATTTTATAGTTAATTAGAGTTAGGGTTCAAATATAATTAGAGTTAATTTCATTGAGGTTTAGGATTATAATTCTATTGGGTTAAGGGTTAGGGTTGTATTTGATTTGAGCTAGAGTTGGGGATAGGGTCAAGGTTCAATTTGGTATAAGGTTAATATTTTCTAGTATTATGATTAGTGATCAATCTTATATAGGGTTAAGGTTCAAATTAGTTTTGCATTAGGATCCATTGGAATTTGAGTTAGGGTTCAATCTACTTTTTTGTTATACTTATGGTTCAATTTAGTATATGGATATAGGGTTAGGGTTGAGATTTTTAATATTGATTACTTTTAGGTTTAGGTTTTAATTTTGTTTAATCTAAGGGTTATGTTACAATTTTTATTTAGATTTAGGATTAGGGTTCAATTTAAATTATGGTTAGGCTTCAAAATGGATTAGTGTTAGAGTTAAGGTTTGGTTCTATTAGGAATAGGATTAGTATTATAATTTAATTAGGTTTGTATTATCCTTAGAGTAAGTGCTAGGATTCAAATAGGGTTAGCGTTTAAGGATAAAGCATAATGTTAGGATTGGGGTTCTATAATAAAGTTTGACTTTAACATCAATGTTAATGTTTAATTCGGTCTATGGTTATATTAGAATAAAGGTTCAATTAACAAAAAAAAATAATGGAGGAATAAAATTTCTGACACATTGTCTAAAGCCTTAGATTTGATCAATGAAGAAGAAAATGTCTTGAACCAAATGAAGACAATCATGAGAACCTATTATGTTTGCAGGAATTTAGAATGAGTCGAATCATTATTGAATTCCATACTTATAAAGTTTAGGATTATGTAGATAATTTAGGGGCAATTAACTTGTTTCTAGTTAGGAAGTAGTTTGGGATTAGTTATCCTAGTTTCCATTTCAGTTTCAAAAGGACATGATGTTTCGGTGATCTCTCCTTACATAAGGAGGATCTCTTTCAAATGTAAAAAAATAAGGATAAGATATCCCAAAAATGTAATTTTTAAGTTTAGATACATATACTTTGAAATACTATGTGATTATTTTTTAAAATAATATAAAATCAATTGCTTTTCTGCTTACATACTGCATTAAGTTTATTTTGGTCATTATTTTGAATGTACCCACTATTCTAGCACTGAGAAGGTTGTAGATTGTATTTGGGTTATTCTTCCTATTATTACTATCTTGTTATATTTACTTTATGAACAAGGAGGTGCACAATCTTGGATGGTTTTCTATATGAGTTTGATTAAATTCATTTTTCAGTAACTATCATAATATATTAGTAATTTTGAGAATATAAAAAATGGATGATTATAAGATTGTCTAGTCAGATACTGGAAGAAGTAAAGTTCCATAAGACTTTGTGCTCCTTTAAAAGGAAAGACACTAGTCATAATTAGCTTCTAAACATTATACCTTATCAATCAAGAAAACAATTTTATTCCTATTTCAAAGTAGACTTCATTATAGTTTAACCTTTACAAAGTAAGAGTAAGAGATAAAATTATGATCATTATCACCTTCATGCTAGTTAAGGGTCATCTCAAATAGGAGCTCTATAATATAACATTCCTAGGTGTCATCATCTGAGCATAACATTAAGTTTGTGATAAGGTACATCCACCTTATTTTGGGAGAGTCAGAAGTGAGGGGAAGTCAAATAAAATTGATCATTCCATTAGTTGGCCAAAATCAATTGCTAATCCTGATAATTGTTGATCCTGATAATTTTTTTGTTAAAATGTAATCCTGAATCTCTGGTGATAAATCATTGAAATAGTGACCAATTGAGAGTTTCCCATCTGAGCCACTCCAATATATTGGTGACTTTGTTGGGGACAACAAACATAAATGGACTCTGCTAGGAGAAAGAACTTAGAAGTAAAGAACAACAAAGTATTTCTCTTGAAAAGAGATGGCTAATCAGATATAAAAGAGAAAACTATATATCTATATTTACGATAGGAGCTCTTTGAGATAGGGTCATCCCATAATAAAATTAGAATTCAATCAGAAAGGAATTAAAAAAAGAAGAACAATTCATGAGACAATCCCATGGGATCCAAAAATATGTTCCTTGATGAACAATACAAGCAATATTATACTAAGAATGATCAAAATCCACTTTTCAATAAGAAAAATGATATAATTTTGGGTGACAAAGGGGACAAAGACATGGATTTGATTTCTATGAATAATGCATGGAAAAAGAAGCATAAAGTTCACCCACAAAAAAATTTTAGTAGTCCTCCTCACTTCTCTTTTGGAGCCCCTACCTCATGTTCAAGAGATTCTAGAAAAAATTCTACAAGTTCAAGAAACACAAATGGATTACCAGGGTTTCTTGAGTGGCTAATAAAACAAGTCATGGGTGTAGCTATTGAAATAAAAAATAAAGGAATGACACAATAAGCCTTGGATGCTTGTACCAAGCTAGGCATAAACCTTGATGAAGAGGATCCAGATAATTATCTAGGAAGGTATAATAGAGAGGGTGTGAAAGAAACTCATTCCAAAAGGTCCCCCTAAGGAGAAGATCTCATATCAAGGATAAATAATGGAGGCTAGAAATTCAAAGTGCATGAAAACCCTTTGTATAAAGGGAACAGCCAAAATGATGGGGTAGGTTATTTTTCCCACAACCAAAACCCTCCTCAATATAATCTATATAACAAATCCTCCCCTGAACAAAATTATAATCCATATAACCAATTCATTCAACATTCCCATTTTCAACCACAATATAATCAAGAACCTTCTTTCACTCATCCCTACAAAAATATGAACCAAGGCCAATATTATGGAGGTCAATTCCAAACAAACTTAGGATACAATGCTTTGGGTGGATTTGTGAACACCAATCAACAAAAACAATTTGATTTCTAAGGAGTCATAGGTTACCCACAACCTATCTCAAGTGAACTAAGAGCTACCATTCCAAAATTCACAAGGAGTGGTGCATTAATAGGGGAAGGACATTGCAATTATTTTGATACTATGAGAGAAGATTTTGGTTTTTCACCTAAAGATGTCAAAATGAATCTATTTATGCAATCACTGACTAATGATGCAAGAGATCGGTTCTGAGATTTATTAGAAGCCTCAACTAGTAACCTGGTGAAAATATCCCACACTCGCGACCCCCATCCAACATCCATGCATACCCAACAAAACCTTTCGTGAAGACAAGGTTAGTTGGTTCACCATTCTAGGTCTTCTACACTTCGTCTTAATCTTTTATGAGCACTTAAGCATGAACGAGGCACACTAGTCTTGATTAATGTTTGAATCCCAACCCCCTAGTTCATTTAGTAGGTTATCACTTATTAACTGACTTTTGATGGGTTATCATGCTAACCACTTTGTGTACAACCCCCACTCAAAAGCCACCCCTCCTTATGACACCTACAACCTAGGTGATGCCCTCATCTAAGAACAACAAATCAAAAACCACAAAACTAGGGTATACTAACCTCAACATAAGTTCAATGGTCGTCACCCCTTTACCATAATTTCAAAACAATAAATAATTATCAGAAGAAAAAAATTCCTTCAAAGTTAATGAAACAAGAATATAATAAACTTAAATTTCAATCAAACAATAAAATATCAAATCCCAAGGAATACTTTCAACAATCAAATAAAATCAAGGGATAAAATAAGCCTAGAAATTGATTAAACAATTAAAAAAAACCCTTTGACATATCAAGTTCAATAGAGGACAAGGTGCCTAGGTTTGACCAAATATAGAAAGGTTGACCAAGTTTCACTTTAAATCACATTTAATTCAAAAAATAGTGATCAAGTATTATAACCTCCCTTTTCATATGTTTCAATTTCCACAAACATAATCCAAAATAATATTTTGCAAAAAGCATTCCATTCAATTCCATAATTTCAACTATGATTAAAATTATATGAATCTACTTTGCAAAAGACACCCTCATATTTAAATCGTCATTAATTCTTCTACTTTTCCAATTTAACAAAATAATTCATATTTATGACATTCTCCAATAACTACGCTTTAGTGAAGAAATCCAAATTATACTAATTTCCAACCATCAATAATTTTCCTATAACATTAATAAATTTTCATTTCTTATAATTTCCGAAAATCCATCTATATAACTTGCTAGACAATATTCTTAATTTAAATAAAAATAATAATCTTAAGAATGTCAATTTCCAATTTAATGAAAACATAACTACTATTTCAACAATTAACTATGGAACATTAAATATTATTTCCTATTGAATATTTTCCTATATAATAAATTTAATATTTCTTTCCAAATGATAATAACATAATTTCTTCATTTTTATTTTCTAACTAAAAATATAAAATCTACCTAATTAATTATCACATTCACAACATCTATACAAAAATCAATTAAATGTTAAGCTTTCAATAATACTTTTCCAATCTTATATCTAACTAAAAATCCATCATAATACCACTCAGAATAATTTCTAAAGAAAAATCCATTACTTTTAAACTCAGAATATTAACTAACAATTACCACTACTACACACGCACACACACACACACACACACACAGATATATATATATATATATATATATATATATATATATATATATATATATATATATATATATATATATATATATATATATATATATATATATATATATATATATATATATATATATATATATATATATATATATATATATATATATATATATATATATATATATATATATAATATTTAAGATCATATTTTAAAACATAAAATACTAATCACGCATACCTGAAACCCTAATTATTTATGGTTCAGGCTAATAATGCAATAGATTGCATTTTTTAATAAATATTTAGCAAGGTTCACATTGTAACCAAAAGTAGGGGAGACGTTTGAAAAAGGCAAAGTGCAAGGTAAAAAACTACCCATAGGTCGAAGCCCACAAGAAGTACACAAGGAGGGGTTCGTGGCCTCCCTCAGGGCATGGGTCTGATGACATAGGCTATGGGGAGCCATCCATGGTGGAGTCATCATAGACTCTTCACCACCCCAAACACTAACAACAGAGTGAAACCATTCACTTTTGCAAGGTACATGGAATAAAGCACAGCGTTCGACATGGGTAAATATATGTAGTGTTCAGGGAACACATAGGGGGGTATTAATAAAAAATATTTTCTTTTCAGATCTATGAATAAGAAGTTCCATCTAATAAGATTTATAAATGTGCAGGGTAAAAAGTGAGACTAAGCAAGCAAGCCCTAATCCCACTGCCATACACATTGTGGAATATGGAAGAGCCTAAGGAGAGTGTGCACTTGGCTACTTCTTTTGGGAAAGAGAGATAGCTAGGGACTATCCCTTTAGGATTCCTATTCCTTCATTGTAAATGAGAGATGAAAGAATGCAATATGCAGATTTTGACTATCGAATCTAGAGAGAAAACAGGACCTAGCAACTCTAATATGAAAATGCAGAATTAAGACAAACTGCTGGAAAGTTGTACTCAGAGGGTCAAAATGGAAATCTAGATGTGTACCTGTGCTACAAATTTTAGATTGGCTAGGCAGGACCAGGGCACCCAATGCCTCTGTGGTTCTGAGCAACTATGACCTAAAACTGCAAAGTCTGGAATCAACAACTCTCACACTATCTGCCCTCCACATCTAATAGAAAAATTTAGGGACTAGGGCACCCAACGGCTCTATCTTTGTAAGCAGTTTTGATCGAAAACTACAAATCTAGAATCTGCAACTTTGAAACTACAAATGTAGTAGAAAATTTTCAAGGACCAGGGCATCCAATGCCCCTGTCGTATAGGACCAGGGCACCCAATGCCCTTGTGTAGCTAATTTGAGCTAATTTTGGAACTTTGAATATGTCCTTCCCTACTCTATTCAGATCTATAACTTTCGACGATCTCTGAATCTACAATGTATTTGAAAAGGGGTGTTTTTGGTGGGTATATGGGGTTTTACCTTAATCAAACCCCTCTATTGGTGATTTCTATCTTCACAAATAGCTGTTAAGTGTAATAAAATAGTGTGTGCAAGAACCTTATGTGTGTGTAAGATCCTAGAATGAAAGATGTAAACAACTAGAGTAACCCTATGCCTTGAACAACAAACCCTAATTGCTTGTAATTGACAAAGTAAATTCTCTAAATCTATGATGAAAAAGAGATCCAAAGAATATATGTGAATTTTAAAATGATCAAATGAAGCCTATACATAGACATGAAAACAACATGAAATCATACCCAATCCTCAAAGGAAGGATACAAGCCAATCTTTAATCGATAATCTCCTATTGTTCTTCAATGTATTTCAAGCCCACAAGTGATGAAATTGATGACTTATGAATGATGTAGAATGTTTTTGAAGAATCCATAAGATTTTCTCTTTTTTTGCAATAAATATTTGACAATTCACCAAAGCTTCCACCACCACCATCACTAGTAGTCTTCAATCGAGAAAAGTGAGCCTTTATGTAGGAAACCCTAGATCGTAATTTCAAATATAGGCCACCTTAGGAATTGGATTTTTGGGCATCCTCTTGGGGATAAGCATAATATTATCATTGGATTATGGTCTCCAAATTTCAAGAAAAATGTGTGAGACTGTGTGCACTTTGCACATGCTCCGACCAACTTTTCGCCAACTTTTCAAGGCCATCAAAAATCATGATTTTAGAAAAAATCCCAAAGTTATAGCTAATTTTGACATATTTTGTTGTGCAAAATTGGGCCTTAAAATTTGAAATAGGACCTTTTAGGGGTTTTGATTAAATGAAGAATTGGGGAGCTAAAGCAAAAAGTGGCACACTTCAATGAAAGGGCCCTTTATTACAATACATAAAATGATAAAATAGAACCTTGTACCTAATTAAATTAATTAGTGAAGTACTTGAGGATAATTGGAAATGGAAAATGCAAGATGTGCCAAGGTAGGTACTAATCTAGGCACAAAATTGTGCGACCTTAGCAAGGCTCCACAATTTACAATTCTACATTTAACCTCCACTTTAGCGGTCATATGACACTACATGAATATGCAAGCTAAAGTACAAAAAATTAAACATCGTATAAAAAAAGATATATCCATAAATTGTCGAATGATGCACCAAACCATATCTCAACTTTTCCTCTATTTGGCATGTGCTCCAATCAACAATGGTATGGTAGATTTGGAAGGATTGAGACAAAAGGATTTTTAAGGAAAAAGAGGAGATAAGGAGTAGATTTCTATTGAAACTAGAAAGAGTAGTCTCTAAATTGGTGTCAAATGCAGCAGGTCAAGTCACTATATCCAAGACTCTATTCACTTCTTTTGATGTGTGGACTCAAAGGAAGTGGCCGATGATTAAATTTAGGCTTGTTAATGGGCTTCAGAGGGTTCATCCCCTTCTCCCCCTGAGGGTAGGTAGATTTGGTAACCTCCTAAGATTGGTTGGACAAAGCTCAAAGTTGATGACACTTCAAGAGGAAACTTGGGAACTTTAGGTGCTAGAATTGTAGCAAGTGATGAAAATGGTAGAATTTTAGCCATAGGGGCCCAAATATTGGTAGATGGTAAAAACACTAAGGCAGAGTATAAGGCCATGGTTGAGCCTATTATGATGGCCAAAATATTGGGAATCAAGAGCCTACATCTTGAAGGGGATTCTTTCTTAGTGGTCAATGGGATTCTTTCTTAGGGGATTACCAAATCATTTTCATGTTTTATTTACTCAACTATTGTTAGCACCACTTATTTGTTTATCAGATCTAGTGCACTTCTCTTCGGTGTTCTCCCTTGCACGCACTATCAAAGGTGCAAGATGAACATGATAGAGGAAAAAATTAGCAAAAAATGAGGGCCCACAACTCAACGCACATAACAACAACTATGGACAACAACAACATGAAAGAAAATCCAAAAGAACAAAACCATCAAATATTAAATCACAATTAAATTTCTAGGGAAATCAATCAGGAAATAAAGTGTACCAAGTGTCACCAAAAAGGATCAACATAGATGAAAGAATATTTACTGAAATCCAAGATTAAATTTACCCCAATGATGCTAGCACAAGTCACAAATGACTCAAGTCTGAAGACATATGCAAGAAGGAAATAAAGTATCTCCTACTCATACAAGGAATATACACATGATTAGTATTCAAAGTACCAAGCAAAAAAAAAATTAATATCAAATATTCTATTGGTAATGTACTAGAATGTTCACAATTGCTCTCACTGTCTATTAGGTAGCACACAGATGATCACAACACTATGATCAAAAAATTTATTCAACCATTTATTTACACCTATACACTACCCATAAAGAATAGATCTCATTAATTTATCAACAACAAAATTAAATATCAAATTTCAATTACACCTACTTCTATTTACATTCACTTCCTTTAAACATATACAATTTTAATTACATTATTCCATTCAAACTTTTTTTTTTCAGTTCTTATCTATTACTATTATTCATATATTAAATACTTCTAGCACTCGAAGGAAAATTGCCATTTCAGAACACACTACAACTTCATTCAATTTATTCCTCTAGAATTAATTAAGCAAGTACTTTGTTAAAATTCAATTAGGGTAAGAGATAACACTTTTCCTAGGTCTAACCATTCATTCAAGAGGAACATTCCTTCAAAACTATACATGCCTTCATAATTCTAAAACCTTTATCTTACTGTCTAAGAAAAGACATGATCACATAATGCTCAAACTTTTGATACTATATATATGGAATGTATCAAAACCACTTCAAATAATAGATATACAATAGCATGATCTCTTAATCTATTAATTCATGAGACTTCCTACACTTTCATGCCTAAGATATTCTTTTAGCCAACTCTTCTTTAGATTAAAATCAAAATCATAATGCACAAATCTTAATTTTCAAAGAAGATTTTATTTTATTTGAACTTATGCACATAAAAATTATGCATGAATTAGTTTGTGTTTCTTAAATATTCTGTATCCATTGTATCCTACAGCTACTTACATCAATTTCCAAGATATGCATATTTAACCTTTTTATGAGGTCTTCTAACACTGAAAATGCAACCAAGGATTCCAAATCCTTATTGAATACAATATTATTTACTTCATCAACCTTTTGTTTCCAACATGCAAAGTCTCATACATATACACATGCCCAACATTTCTATTTTCTACCCATACAATACTTAATCAACTCTATACATTTTATGCAAAGGGATAAGGGAAGGAGAAGAATATTATCATTAAACTACTATTCACTCATTGAAATGTATTTAATTCTCATTCTTGAATTTCACATTATATTTTACATTGAATCATTCCAATATGGATAATGCTTAATTCTTGTTTTACTTATTTTTCATGTATTATTCGAGCATGACAATCCTTAGCATAAATATGCACTATTTCCTTTTTAGTCTATGGTATAATCATTTAGATCATGAAACACCCTTTTATTATGTAGGTAAACTCTAGGTATTTATTAGAAACTAATACCACAAAGAATCATACTCACAACCAGAAGTTTGCATAAGAAAGGAATACACATATCGCACACAATTATGATTTCTAAACAGAATTAACGAGTAAACACAAAACATAAACGTCTAATATATCCAAGGTTCAAAAAACATTTTCCCATTACAAAGAACAAATAACAACTGACATCAAAGATAACATTATAGTACACCACAAAAGACTAAGAGCTACAACAACCTTAACCAGAGATCCCAATGTTTGCAACTTGGCTTTGATACCAATTGTAATACCCACCAAAATACCAAAGAGAAATTAACCAAAAATCTACTTACAAATAGAGATAACATTATTTTAAACATCAAAATCTACTCAATGAATGCATAAATGCATAAATAACTAAAGACATAACCATGATAACATTAAACCATAATATATATAGAGTCACAAATTATCTTTCCAACTTTCACATTTAGCTATTGTAATCAAGCAAAAACGGTCACCTTGACCTATCTCTCCGTAAAACCTAATTGATCACATTAATCAGTGCATAATCGTTAATTAATCCTACATCATTATCACTAATTAACAATTGTCAATTAATTGAATCAATTCTAGAAAGGATTAATTGAAATTCCACCCCATTCAATTTGGACCCATGGCTAAATTAATTAATTTTGGAGTTAATTAATTCTATTATTCACCTCCAAAGCCACTTGCAATTCTTCAAATTTAAATTAAAAGCTTGGGGAACATTCCTAAATATTAAATCCAAGAGCATGGGGGAAATTCTTTTTGCAAATGAATATTTTATCCACCCCCCACCCCCCCTTCCATTAAGGTACTTTTAAATACTTTACCCATAAGATGCTCTCCCAAGAACATGCTCCATGATTTGGGCAAAGGCTATTATTAAATTGATTAACCTAACCTTGGATGGAACCCTTGGTTTGGTAACTTCAACCCTAGACCTTGGAAAATTGCTATAAATTGCCCTCCCATTCTTCATTGAAGCTAGTTAGAATGTGTGGATGAGTGATTAAGTGAGAATGAGTGGATAAGCTAGTAGTGAGAAAAGTTAGTAAGCTAGTAGTATATTAGTATATTAAGCAAGGACTTATGAAGGTTGCTTTCTTGTTTTGCAGGTACCAGGACAGTCAGCAACGAACATTGGCACCCACCGTGGGGCCAATGTTCGTTGCTGATTGTCCTGGTACCTGCAAAACAAGTTAAGCAACCTTCATAAGTCCTTGCTTAATATGATAAAATGAAGCATTTAGCATATCTATATTAAATCGACTTATGGGCCTCCTATATTAACATAAGTGTAATTATGCTCTTAGATCTAGAGCCTAATCAGTGACATAACTCTAGTTAATAATGGAGAATAAAAGAAGTTCATAAAATGAACTAGAATTGCATAGAAAGCATATTAAAAAAAATGGAAGGATGAAAATATGAAAACTAGAGTGTCCTCCAAGCTCCTTGCTCCAAAATCCCTACAACACAAGATGTTATTTTGCTATAAATTTGATAGCATCCAGAAGTCTTATTTTGGTCATAGGCATGCCTTCTATTTATAGCCAAATACAGGAATTTTCAAATGAATTAAAAATTCATTTAAATAGGATCCCTTGAATTAAAAATTCATGAGTGAGGAATGAGGTGGAATATTTAATTGTAATGGAGAAGGAGGTGGAATATTTAATTTGGTGATGGAGAAGGAGGTGGAATATTTAATTGTAATGGAGAAAGAGGTGGAATATTTAATTGTAATGGAGAAAGAGGTGGAATATTTAATTGTAATGGAGGAAGAGGTGGAATATTTAATTTGGTGATGAAGAAGGAGGTGGACTATTTAATTGTAATGGAGAAGGAGGTGGAATATTAAATGGATAAGAAGAATTAAAAATTCCTTTATGGGGGACATCATGGGGTAAGAGGAATTAAAAATTCCTTTATTGGAGACATGTAATTAAATAAGAATATTTAATTCCATGTGAGAGGAAATAAGATAAATGACTTAATCAAAATAGATAAAAATCTATTTTAAATTAATAGAAGAAAGATCAATTATTTAGGATATTTGATTTTTTTCTATTCATGTGTCATATATGAATGGGGTGGAATTTTGATTAATCCTTTGTATAGAATTGATTTGATTAATTGACATTTAACACTTTATTTAATAATTGACTATAGAGCATATTATTAAATAATTAGATTTATCTTGAAATGATCATTTAATGTCAATTAATGATGATGTAGGATTAATTAATGAATTATTCACTGATTATGAAATTAATTAGGTTTTATGGGGAAATAGGTCAAGGTGACAATTTTTTCTTGATTACAACTATCATTCATCTTATTAATCAATTACTAACTCTTTTTAATATCATGATACAGATATGAAATATAACTATAGATTAACATCATGCAATCATAATAACATAATAAACATCCACTTATCATTATAACATTATATGAAAAGTAATATTTTCCCTACAGTATCTCAATGACACTACTTGACATATTTCTACACCATCATAATTGCTAGGAATACCATCTGCACATGAAACTATTTTCCATTAATTCGATCACAACTAAGCAATCCTACTATACATATATATACAAGGACATATTTCTTATCTCAACACATATTCCTTAGATTCATCAAACCTCCAATTCCAAATTTTCCTCATACTTAGATTCCCTTCCAAGAAGATATATAATAGTTCATTTGTCCAAACCTACATTTAGACTAGTTAACCACATAAGAATTCATTACATTTCTAGGGATAAGACTATTACATTTACTTTATATCCATCTCTTATTTCATTTAATTACCACTACTAATGAAACAGGTACTAAAGCTACAATAAAATTCTTCATAAACTTAAAATATATAAGCATATATTCTCAATTCCATTTCATCAATCCAATGAATCATAGACACATATACACCATTCATTTAGCCTTCAAAATAGAATCATATAAGCTTTATGTTGCCTAAAAAATGTTCAATATAACAATGAATAGATCATGAATACCTCCCTACCTCATTCGTCATTTTATTTCCTATCTTCCAATTTACGAATTACATTTCACAAGGGTACAATGACTTCCATTTATACTATAACTCAAAAACCATGATTTCTAATATAATAGATAGAGAATAACTACACAATGAATAATCCATACATATCCAATGGTGATTCCAAGTATAAACTATTCTCAAACAAATAGAAGATTCCACTCAAATATTTCATTACTTTTACTTAGGTTTACTTCAAACATGATTTACATGGATTTCAAAAGAGACACTACTCTCTTTTCCATTAAGGTCTAATATTACAATCCATCAGCATGAAACCATTTACTACTAGAGTACACATGATCTATCTATCATAGATTTTAACACAATGTAGGGATTCCAATGTCTAACCATTCATAACTAGCATTCTTGATTAAAATAATACATATATTGTTTGCATCTTCCTATTTCATTGCTAGATCAGAGTCTCTAATTCATCATATACAAGATTCAAGTACATAATATTCTTTACATAATCAACACCATCATGGTGAAATATAATATGTCAAATGCATAGAACTGATCTCTAAATAATATAGAGAATGAACAAGCATCCAAGTATCCACATCCACACACACTAGCATCCAATGAAAACATCCCAATGGTAGAAAGGCACCAACCACTTGACCATTTGGAAACAAAAAGGAACCAACCCCTATGCTAGGATATTACAAAGGTTCCAACCCACACTCAGGAGATAATATGACACCTAACAACAAGAATCATGGCATATGGATAATGGACTGATGTAGGGATGAGTGTCATCACATACTATCCTCACTATGAAGGGGCCAAGCCACACGCTGATAGCGATGTGGAACCTTCTTAACCTTAGTGCCACACAAGGGAGATGGTTTACAACTCCATTGGTCTTCCCAAGCTCATCTTGAGGACACGCTACAAGGCAATGAGGTGGGGAAGAATAAATTATTATCTTGGTTAATGAGTTCCTAAATACCCATATCAACTTAATCAATTTATTAAGGTTCTCACTTCTATTAACAACAAACTATACATGCGGTTTAAATAGGCCTAGTCCCTATCCTAGGGCTCTAGTGCACATGACCTTGGTCCAAATAAATGCAAGAGCCACTATCCCATACATAGACCATAACCATAAGGTATAAAATAACAAAAAAAGACATCATAAAAGAGCATCCAAAAGCTGAAATAAATTTTTAACATGGCTGAGACAAATCTGAAACAAACATCATCTCCCTCAATGCCATAAACAAGAAAACAAGGCAAGATCATGAAACCAAAAATTACATCCATGAAAAGAACCTCAAAAGGGATGCAAGCACATGAATTACGGACATATCTGATTCTCACAATAATCTATACCAAGGAAAAATTAAACCTCTTTTTGGAGCAACAAATAAACATCCTCCTCATCAAGTAAAGTATGCATCTTGATGGAGCATCACACAATAATCAATGCACATGAGAAAAAGTTAATTTCAAGGCCCAATAAAGATCATGGGTACAAAAATGGCCTAAATCTGATCCAAATGATATAAAAAACATATTCAAATATATTCCACATCAAAATTTGACAACAACACCAAAAAAATTGGTGACAACCGGCAAACACCATGCACAAATAGGACCACCGGGAACTACCCACTTCACAAATCTGATCCAAATATAACATACAAGTAGAGAGGGGTCTAATAACAGAAAATAATGATAAACACAACAATTTTACATATAAAATACATCATACATTGAAAAATAAGGCAATAGGAGAAAATCATGAAGCCATTTCCCACACCCTTAATCAAATCTTTCCAAATCAAAACATAATGAATGAGAACCATTCCAAATCTGAAACCAAAAATAAATATCCTTTTAAAAATAATTTCTAAACCCCAAGAAACCTTCCAAAAATGATGAAGACAATCTTTTCATATTGAAATGCGAAGTGCCGACGAAAACCACCAACCTAAAAAGTGAAGCAAATCTGAAAATCTGAAGTTGAAAAACAATATCCAACCAAGTATTTAGTCCAAAAGCAATCCAAAATCAAATCTAAGTCTCCAAATTCAAATCTCCAAAATTTTCAAAAGAAGCTCCCATAAACAATGCAAATGAAAGGCACTTTTATCCCTTCAAACCCTAACCCTATGCAATAACTCCAACCAATCCAAATATTTAAAGAATAATATTTCATACCAACCATACCAAATATTGAGATAGAATAATATAACATAATATTATTTAACTTACCCAAATGTCTCAAACAATAACTAAATAAGGTAGGTAGGGTAAATATTTAAATAATAGATAAATAATTAAACCAAATTAATATATTCCTTATCAAACATCTAGAAAATTTAAATAAATATAATATAAAAAAATATTATTACAATCTCCAAACTCATAGCCAACAATGAGAAAGGGTATGTAAGACAAATAAGAAATAAATAAATGGGTTGGAAAAATAAACAATAATAAATAATAAATAATCTCATTATAAAATAAATAAAATAGAGAGGGTTAATAGAAAATAAATAAATCAAATACCCAATAAATATTACAATACAAAATAATATAAATAAATCACAAATAATTAAATAATAATATCTTCACAATCACAACTCCCAAGAGACCCAATCATAATAAGGCGTAAGTAAAGAAATAATAACAAATAAATAACCAATACATAAATAGATAGATAGATAAATAAATAATAAATAAAATAAATAAATAAACAATTAAATAAATAAATAATAAATAACCCAACAATAGATAAATAGGTAAATAAATAAAATAATAAATAAATAATTAAATATATAGATACATATGAAGGCCCATGTCGATAATAATCCTTATTTCCAATAATTGATTTCCACAACAAATATTAATAAATAAATACCTTAAATAATAACTACCAATAAATAAAAAAAGGAGAAAAACAATCACAATAAAAAGTACTAGAAAATCAGAAGAAACAAAGTGTCAGTGGAGCAGGAGGAATTTGGAGTGCTGGAGGAAGTTAGGGTTTGTGGGAAAGGGTTTGCAAGGTAGAGATTTAGAGTTGTTTGCTGGTAACCATGGCCACTATCACCCTTGGCTCCCCCTAAGGCCGAGGCCAAACAATCGATCACTGAATGTTGGTAGAGATGTGATGGGCTTTGTGTTCACAAGAATGGATTTTGAACCTAGAGAAAACAAGTGTGGCTTGTTAAGAATCATGAATGGCTGCAAAGTCAATTTTAAGAAAATGGCAGAAAAATTGTATAGACTGAAGCAGGTTAAGGCGAACTAGTCCATTACAAAGGAGGTTCCAGCTACCATAGAAAAGAAAACTATGAGTGTGTGCATTGATTCAGAGGCTTGGAAGGACTTGGTACAAACTATGAGGTCTATGGATTTTTTCATGAAATGGCGAGGCAGTTGGCCTTCCTTTGCTAGAGTAAGGAAATGGGTGGATGAGGAGTGGGGAGCACATTTTGAATTAAAAACCCTACCAAATGGCTTTTTCATGGTTATTGCAAGAATAAATGTTGAGAAAATTAATATAATGTATAATGGTCCATTCCTGATGGATGGTGTTGGCTTCTTCATTAAAGACTGGGTCCCAAAATTTGATCCAAGAGAAGCTACAGTGGAGGAAGTACAAATCTAGGTAAGGCTCTAAAACCTTCCCCATGAATACTGGAAGGAGGAGATGTTCAAGACCCTTGGGGAGAAGATAGGAAGATTCATTAAATATGATGAGGTAGTGGATAAACTAAACTCCTACATGTATGTTTGGATCTATATCATGTGGAAACCCCACCCGCTATTACCCAAAGCCATTGGGATTCACACTCCGAAAGGTTTTTGGTGGCAAGAGTTGGAAGTGGAGGAGATCATTCCCAAATGTAAAGATTGGAAGGAGTGGGGTCACGCGGAGAAGGACTGTCTTGTGCTTTAGAAGGGTAAAGGAAAGGCAGATAGACATTTGGATGATCATTTAATGAAATTAAGGGGCCTCGAGCCCACCACTCACTCTCAGTTTGCAGATGATACATGTTTGTTTGGGGTGGTGACCATGAATGAAGCTATAGTAATGAAAAAGGTTTTGGATTATTATAGTGCAGCTACAAGGCAGTTTGTGAATTGGAACAAGTTCAAAAAAATTTCTTCAACATAGAGGTGGGCTCGCACAGGGCTATAGCCAGGTTGTTTGGTATTTAGATAGGCCACCTCCCTGGGAAATTTCTTGGAACTCCATTATTTAGAGGAGCTAGTAATGCTAAATTTTGGAAGGATCTAGTTGATGGGTGTGGGTCCAAGATGCAAGGTTGGAAGAGTCGGTGGCTTACTCTTTTTGACCGTATTCTCATGCTAAAGATAGTGGTTTTTTCAATGACATTGGAAGCTAATCAATGATCCTATGGGTGCAAAACTTGTATGGCTAATGTATAGTTAGCCTGATCAAAGGTGGGTTAAGGTTTTGTAGGCAAAATATTTTTATGTAGTGGATAGAGAACAGATCTTGACCATAGAGAACCTACCTAGAGGATCAGCATTATAAAATTTATTGATTAGTTGTAGGAGTTTGATCATTGACCATCTATCTTGGCAGGTAGGTAATGGCATGAAGGCTAATTTTTAGTATGATTCATGGGATGGGCTTCAATTCTTAGCCAATAAAGCACTTCAACATATCATAGATGTGACCGTTCAACACTGGGGAAAGAAGGTGTTTAATTTTCTTGATTTGTCCTCATTTGTTTTAGGTTAGGAAATGAAATGGAAGGACCCCAATACTCTAGGGCTCTCAAAGGTGGATAGTAGACACCTTAAAGATATTTTGGACAGTAGAAATATGATCGGCTCAAATGATTAGGATGAAGTAGTATGGTGTGGAGCTAAAAGTGGATAGTACTCTATTAAAATTGGGTACTCATTACTGATTAATGAATTCAAAAAGGAGGAATGGGAGATGGGTATTTGCTGGCACAAAACATGTTTTCCTAAGGCAGGTGCATTTACATGGCTTGTAGGCAATGACAGAGTTTTAACTAGGGATAGGCTAAAGAGATTGGGCTTTGTCGAGCCTTTCAAATGCCAGATGTGTCTTAAGGAGGAGGAGACACTGGATCATTTGTTCCTAAGATGTGAATTTTCCTAGGAAGTGTCAAAGTTTTTTATTTAGAAGATGAATTGGAGCACCCCCCTCCCTAAGCATTTGAAAGAATGGCTAGAATATTGGCCTACCCGAAAAGAAAACTCAACTTTTCCTCTATTTGGCATGTGCTCCAATCAACAACGGTATGGTAGATTTGGAAGGAGTGAGACAAAAGGATTTTTAAGGAAAAAGCGGAGATAAGGAGTAGATTTATATTGAAACTAGAAAGAGTAGTCTCTAAATTGGTGTCAAATGCAGCAGGTCAAGTCACTGTATCCAAGACTCTATTCACTTCTTTTGATGTGTGGACTCAAAGGAAGTGGCCGATGATTAAATTTAGGCCTATTAATGGGCTTCAGAGGGTTCATCCCCTTCTCCCCCTGAGGGTGGGTAGATTTGGTAACCTGCTAAGATTCGTTGGACAAAGCTCAAAGTTGATGACACTTCAAGAGGAAACTCAGGAACTTTAGGTGCTAGAATTGTAGCAAGTGATGAAAATGGTAGAATTTTAGCCATGTTGGCTCTTTTCCTTGCAGGACCAAACTTGAATCAAATAGTTGGGCTTAAAACACTGGTTAGGCACTCAAGCTTGATAAGAAAAACAAACCAATTGATGAGGATAGAGAGAAATCCTCCTTCTTCTTTGAGCTCCACATTCACTCAAGTAGGTATTGCCTTATCTGCACATTCTAGACACCTCATGACAAGACAAAGGCCTGCAAATAGATTAATGTGGAATATTAGTCAATCTCTTATAGGTATCCTGTACCCCAATGATAGAAAGTCACATGCAACAACCCTACTTGCATGGAATGAGATTGAAAGCTAGAAACCTATCCTAACAACATGAAAGGGAAAGGGTGGAACTGAAAGGAAATGATTTTAAAGATGAGTTTGAAGGGACCCCTGAGAAACCCTAAGTCTCTGATAGACCAGTGCCTTGTCCAATGGGCCACAGAGTCAAATACCCTACTGCAAGAGATAGCTATGAAACAAGAACACAATATGCTCAATATGTTGATGCCTGACATCAATCACACACCATGACCAAACCTCAACTTAACACCCACCTGTGCATCCAATCATGCTATTATCCATCAAAGGATTTTAACCCTCCCCTTAGAAGAGACCTATGAATCAGAAAATACATTCACCAGCATCCACTGGAAGACAAGCTTGACCTATCTTTGATATCTCAGCTCATACATGCATAAACACTAACCCTAAACTAGTTACCTCTGCGAAGATAACTACACTTGCAAACACATAGGCAATGCAAATAGACAAATCAAACACCCTTGATGTATGATTAATGCATTCAGAATTCAAATGGAGATAGCTTGGTGACAGTAAGAATAAATTGAGTCCTCATACATAAGACAAATATGCTGCAGCATGCATTGTATTCTCTAAACCAACAATGAAAATAGAACACTCTATATGAAGAGAGAAGGAGAAATCTACAGGAAAAAGACCCTTCACTTCGAACCAATTCTCCTAAAAAAATTTTGCAGAAGAAGGAACCCTTACAAAGTAAAAAACTCAACTACTTATACCACTAGCTACCTTGGAATTCTCTAGGAGAATGCAACAAGCTTAGGGACAACTAGGGCTAGGGTTTCAACAAAATTTCAAAAACACTACTGGAGGGAAAACCAGTGCCAATCTGTCAGCAACAAGAAAGATCTTTGGGCTTGAGAAGAATCTCTAAGAAGGACAAGAAGATCATAAATTTACCACGCAAACCATACTGATCAGACCATCAAAACACCTTGAGCCATAAAAAACTACCCATCACTACATGGCACAAATCCTTGCAATCACTCAAAACACCCTGGACCACACTAGAACAGTGGAGAAATCCAATTTCACCAACTCTAGCCCCCTCTATCATCAATTTTAGTCCTTACTGGTCATTGGAAATGTCTCTGAGATTCAAATTTGAAAACCAACGGTTACTTCTTGGTGCCAGCAGTGAATCGGTGGTCCTGATTCGATTGAAGATCAACAATTAAGTCTCGATGGTAGATTTCTCATCTTCCTCAGGCCTCGCAACTCTAACTCATCAGAAACCCTGGGTCAACATTCCATGAACTGGCGACAAGGTAAAATCCCAGTCGCAAAATAAAAGGCCTAACTCCAGTTGAACTCCGCAAACACATGACCTCATGTGTTAAAATAGCCCACTTAAGTCATCTAGTGAATTGGCGACAAAGGAACTTTCACCAATTCACATCATACTTCCTACCTCTGCTAGGGTGAATTGTCAAATCTTTATTGCAAAAAAAGAGAAAATCTTATGCATTCTTCAAAAACATTCTACATCATTCATAAGCCATCAATTTCATCACTTGGGGGCTTGAAATACATTGAAGAACAATAGGAGATTACCGACTAAAGATTGGCTTGTGTCCTTCCTTTGAGGATTGGGTATGATTTCATGTTGTTTTCATGTCTATGTATAGGCTTCATTTGATCATTTTAAAATTCACATATATTCTTTAGATCTCTTTTTCATCATAGATTTAGAGAATTTACTTTGTCAATTACAAGCAATTAGGGTTTTTTGTTCAAGGCATAGGGTTACTCTAGTTGTTTACATCTTTCATTCTAGGATCTTGCACACACATAAGGTTCTTGCACACACTATTTTATTACACTTAACAATTATTTGTGAAGATATAAATCACCAATAGAGGGGTTTGATTAAGGTAAAACCCCATATAGCCACCAAAAACACCCCTTTTTAGATATATTGCAGATTCAGAGATTGTCAAAAGTTATAGATCTGAATAGAGTAGGGAAGGACATATTCAAAGTTCCAAAATTAGTTCAAATCAGCTGCACAACAGCACTGGGTGCCCTAGTCCCTACATTTTTCTATTAGATGTGGAGGGCAGACAGTGTGAGAGTTTTTGATTCCAAACTTTGTAGTTTTAGGGTAAAGTTTCTCAGAACCACAGAGCCATTGGGTGCCCTGGTCCTGCCTAGCCAATCTAAAATTTTTAGCATAGGTACACATCTAGATTTCCATTTTGACCCTCTGAGTACAAATTTCCTGCAGTTTGTCTTAATTCTACATTTTCATATTAGAGTTGCTAGGTCCTGTTTTCTCTCTAGATTCAATAGTAGAAATCTGCATATTGCATTCTTTCATCTCTCATTTACAACAAAGGAATAGGAATCCTAAAGGGATAGTCCCTAGCTATCTCTCTTTCCCAAAAGAAGTAGCCAAGTGCACACTCTCCTTAGGCTCTTCCATATTCCAGAATGTGTATGATAGTGGGATTAGGGCTTGCTTGCTTAGTCTCACTTTTTACCCTGCACATTTATAAATCTTATTAGATGGAACTTCTTATTCATAGATCTGAAAAGAAAATATTTTTTATTAATACTCCCCTATGTGTTCCCTGAACACTACATATATTTACCCATGTCGAACGCTGTGCTTTATTCCATGTACCTTGCAAAAGTGAATGGTTTCACTCTGTTGCTAGTGTTTGGGGTGGTGAAGAGTCTATGGTGACTCCACCATGGATGGCTCCCCATAGCCTATGTCATGGGACCCATGCCATGAGGGAGGCCATGACCCCCTCCTTGTGTACTTCTTGTGGGCTTCGACCTATGGGTAGTGTTTTACCTTGCGCTTTGCCTTTTTCAAACGTCTCCCCTACTTTTGGTTACAATGTGAACCTTGCTATATATTTATTAAAAAATGCAATCTATTGCATTATTAGCCTGAACCATAAATAATTAGGGTTTCAGGTATGCGTGATTAATATTTTATGTTTTAAAATACGATCTTAAATATTATGTGTGTGTGTGTGTGTGTGTGTGTAGTAGTAGTAGTGGTAATTGTTAGTTAATATTTTGAGTTTAAAAGTAATGGATTTTCCTTTAGAAATTATTCTGAGTGGTATTATGATGGATTTTTAGTTAGATATAAGATTGGAAAAGTATTATTGAAAGCTTAATATTTAATTGATTTTTGATATAGATGTTGTGAATGTGATAATTAATTAGGGAGATTTTATATTTTTAGTTAGAAAATAAAAATGAAGAAATTACGTTATTATCATTTGGAAAGAAATATTAAATTTATTATATAGGAAAATATTCAATAGGAAATAATATTTAATGTTCCATAGTTAATTGTTGAAATAGTAGTTATGTTTTCATTAAATTGGAAATTGACTTTCTTAAGCTTATTATTTTTATTTTAATTAAGAATATTGTCTAGCAAGTTATATAGATGGATTTTAAGAAATTATAAGAAATGAAAATTTATTAATGTTATAGGAAAATTATTGATAGTTGGAAATTAGTATCATATGGATTTCTTCACTAAAGTGTAGTTATCGGAGAATGTCATAAATATGAATTATTTTGTTAAATTGGAAAAGTAGAAGAATTAATGACGATTTAAATATGAAGGTGTCTTTTGCAAAATAGATTCATATAATTTTAATCGTAGTTGAAATTATGGAATTGAATGGAATGCTTTTTGCAAAATATTATTTTGGATTACGGTTGTGGAAATTGAAAGATATGAAAAGGGAGGTTATAATACTTGATCACTATTATTTGAATTAAATGTGATTTAAAGTGCAACTTGGTCAACCTTTCTATATTTGGTCAAACCTAGGCACCTTGTCCTCTTTTGAACTTGATATGTCAAAGGGTTTTTTTTTATTGTTTAATTGATTTCTAGGCTTATTTTATCCCTTGATTTTATTTGATTGTTGAAAGTATTCCTTGGGATTTGATATTTTATTGTTTGATTGAAATTTAAGTTTATTATATTCTTGTTTCATTAACTTTGAAGGAATTTTATTCTTCTGATAATTATTTATTGTTTTGAAATTATGGTAAAGGGGTGATGACCATTGAATTTATGTTGAGGTTAGTATACCCTAGTTCTATGGTTTTTGATTTGTTGTTCTTAGATGAGGGCATCACCTAGGTTGTAGGTGTCATAAGGAGGGGTGGCTTTTGAGTGGGGGCTGTACACAAAGTGGTTAGCATGATAACCCATCAAAAGTCAGTTAATAAGTGATAACCTAATAAATGAACTAAGGGGTTGGGATTCAAACATTAATCAAGACTAGTGTGCCTCGTTCATGCTTAAGTTCTCATAAAAGATTAAGATGAAGTGTAGAAGACTTGGAATGGTGAACCAACTAACCTTGTCTTCATGAAAGCTTTTGTTGGGTATGCACGGATGTTGGATGGGGGTCGCGAGTGTGGGATATTTTCACCAAGTTACTAGTTGAGGCTTCTGATAAATCTCAAAACTGATCTCTTGCATCGTTAGTCAGTGATTGCATAAATAGATTCATTTTGACATCTTTAGGTGAAAAACCAAAATCTTCTATCATAGTATTAAAAGAATTGCAATGTCCTTCCCCTATTATTGCACCCCTCCTTGTGAATTTTGGAATGGTAGCTCTTAGTTCACTTGAGATAGGTTGTCGGTAACCTATGAGTGCTTAGCAATCAAACTGTTTGTGTTGATTGGTGTTAATAAATCCACCCAAAGCATTGTATCCTAAGTTTGTTTGGAATTAACCTCCATAATATTGGCCTTGGTTCATATTGTTGTAGGGATGAGTGAAAGAAGGTTCTTGATTATATTGTGGTTGAAAATGAGAATGTTGAATGAATTGGTTATATGGATTATAATTTCATTCAGGGGAGGATTTGTTATATAGATTATATTGAGGAGGGTTTTGGTTGTGGGAAAAATAACCTACCCCATCATTTTGGTTGTTCCCTTTATACAAAGGGTTTTCATGCACTTTGAATTTCTAGCCTCCATTATTTATCCTTGATATGAGATCTTCTCATTAGGGGGACCTTTGGGAATGAGTTTCTTTCACACCCTCTCTATTATACCTTCCTAGATAATTATCCAGATCCTCTTCATCAAGTTTTATGCCTAGCTTGGTACAAGCATCCAAGGCTTATTGTGTCATTCCTTTATTTTTTATTTCAATAGCTACACCCATGACTTGTTTTATTAGCCACTCAAGAAACCCTGGTAATCCATTTGTGTTTCTTGAACTTGCAGAATTTTTTCTAGAATCTCTTGAACATGAGGTAGGGGCTCCAAAAAGGAAGTGAGGAGGACTACTAAACTTTTTTTGTGGGTGAAATTTATGCTTCTTTTTCCATGCATTATTCATAGAAATCAAATTCATGTCTTTGTCCCCTTTTCCACCCAAAATTATATCACTTTTCTTATTGAAAAGTGGATTTTGATCATTCTTAGTATAATATTGCTTGTATTGTTCATCAAGGAACATATTTCTAGATCCCATGGGATTGTCTCATGAATTGTTCTTCTTTTTTTAATTCCTTTCTGATTGAATTCTAATTTTATTATGGGATGGCCGTATCTCAAAGAGCTCCTACAGTACATGTAGATATATAGTTTTCTCTTTTATATCAGATTAGCCACCTCTTTTCAAGAGAACTACTTTGTTGTTCTTTACTTCTAAGCTCTTTCTCCTAGTAGATTTTATTTATGTTTTTTGTCCCCAAAAAAGTCACCAATATATTGGAGTGGCTCATATGGGAATCTCTTAATTGGTCACTATTTCAATGATTTATCACCAAAGATTCAGGATTACGTTTTAACAAAAAAATTATCAGGATCAACAATTATCAGGATTAGCAATTGATTTTGGCCAACTAATGGAAAGATCAATTTTGTTTGACTTCCGCTCACTTCTGACTCTGCCAAAACAAGGTGGATGTACCTTATCACAAACTTAATGTTATGATCAAATGATGACACCTAGGAACATTATATTATAGAGCTCCTATTTGAGATCACCCTTAACTAGCATGAAGGTGATAATGATCATAATTTTATCTCTTACTCTTACTTTGTAAAGGTTAAACTATAATGAAGTCTACTTTGAAATAGGAATAAAATTGTTTTCTTGACTGATAAGGTATAATGTTTAGAAGCTAATTATGACCAGTGTCTTTCCTTTTAAAGGAGCACAAAGTCTTATGGAACTTTACTTGTTTTGGTCTCCTACTAGACAATCTTATAATCATCCATTGTTGATATTCTCAAAATTACTAATATATTATGATAGTTACTGAAAAATGAATTTAATCAAACTCATATAGAAAACCATCCAAGATTGTGCACCTCCTTGTTCATAAAATAAATATAACAAGATAGCAATAATAGGAAGAATAACCCAAATACAATCTACAACCTTCTTAGTGCTAGAATAGTGGGTAGATTCAAAATAATGACCAAAATAATCTTAATGTAGTATGTAAGTAGAAAAGAAATTGATTTTATATTATTTTAAAATATAATCAGATAGTATTTCAAAGTATATGTATCTAAACTTAAAAATTACATATTTTGGATATCTTATCCTTATTTTTTTAAATTTGAAAGAGATCCTCCTTATGTAAGGAGAGATCACCAAAACATCATGTCCTTTTGAAACTGAAATGGAAACTAGGATAACTAATCCCAAACTACTTCCTAACTAGAAACAAGTTAATTGCCCTTAAATTATCTACATAATCCTAAACTTTATAAGTATGGAATTCAATAATGATTTGACTCATTTTGAATTCTTGCAAACAGAGTAGGTTCTCATGATTGTCTTCATTTGGTTCAAGACATTTTCTTCTTCATTGATCAAATCTAAGGCTTTAGAAAATGTGCCAAAATTTTTATTCCTCCATTATTATTTTTTGTTAATTGAACCTTTATTCTAATATAACCATAGACTGAATTAAACATTAACATTGACGTTAAAGTCAAACTTTATTATAGAACCCCAATCCTAACATTATGCTTTATCCTTAAACGCTAACCCTATTTGAATCCCAGCACTTACTCTAAGAATAATACAAACCTAATTAAATTATAATACCAATCCTATTCCTAATAGAACCAAACCTTAACTCTAACACTAATCCATTTTGAACCCTAACCATAATTTAAATTGAACCCTAATCCTAACTCTAAATAAAAATTGTAACATAACCCTTAGATTAAACCAAATTAAAACCTAAACCTAAAAGTAATCAATATTAAAAATCTCAACCCTAACCCTATATCCATATACTAAATTGAACCATAAGCATAACAAAAAAGTAGATTGAACCCTAACTCAAATTCCAATGGATCCTAATGTAAAAAGTAATTTGAACCTTAACCCTATACAAGATTGATCACTAATCATAATACTAGAAAATCTTAACCTTATACCAAATTGAACCTTGACCCTATCCCCAACTCTAGCTCAAATCAAATAGAACCCTAACCCTTAACCCAATAGAATTATAATCCTAAACCTCAATGAAATTAAGTCATCAACCTAACATTGATTAAATATTAAATAATATTAAACCTTGTCCATAACCATAAACCAAAGTCTACAATAAATGTAATATTACCATAATTGAAACCTAACCATAACCTAACCCAAAAATTAAACACTATATACAAATTGAATCCTAATCTAACCATAATTGAACCCTAACCGTAAGATAAATCCTAACTCTAATTGAACCATAATCTTAATTGAATTATACCTCAAACCCTAATCCTAATTTTATTCTAATCCATACACTAACCTTGATGTTGAGCACTAAACCTAACAAAAAATATTTACCCTATAGACAACAATGATGTAAACCTAATCATAATTGAACTCTACTATTAATATAACCTTTAAAATATTCAAACTCTAATCATATTTGAACCCTAACTCTAATTAACTATAAAATTAACCCTTAACTCTAATCCCTCTAATTGAATGATGACCCTAACCTAATATTTAATTTAAGTCTAACCATAGAAATAGACCCTACCTACAACTTCAACCTTAACCTAATGCTAATATGAACCTCAACCCTTTTTGAATTCTCATCCTAATTTAATAGTAACCCTCACCCTCACCCTGCCTTATCCTAACCTTAACGCTAATGATAATTAAACCCAAATAAATTTTAATTTACTAACCCTAACCCTAACCAAGATATAAATCCTAACCCTAATAATATCAACTATAATTATAATCTTAAAACCAACTGTAACTTAAACCCTAAAACTAACCCTAATCTTAATAATAATGTAAATCCTAACTATCATCCTAATCATAATCCTAAAGCCTATCTAAAACCATAACTCTAATCATAACCATGATTCAAACCCCAACCATAAACTTAACCTAGCCTATTACCCTAATCATAATCCTAAACCTAAAGAAAAACTTAACCTTGATGTTAACCCTACCTATTATCATAACCCTAACTGTTAAATTAATACTGACCCTAACTATGATGTTGACCTTGACCCTAAACCTTAAACCTAACCTTAACCCTTACCCTTACCCTAACCTTAAGCCTAATTATAATCTTAACCCCAACCCTCACCCCAACAATAATATAAACCATAATCATAACCCAATATGATAACCATAACCCTAATATAATGTTAACCTAACCCTAACCCTTACCTCAACCATGACATAAACCATAACCATAAAAGTAACAACCATACCCTAGCTCTAATCATGAAAATAATTCTATCTTTAACTATAACATTCAATCTACCCTAAATTAAATTATATCTCTAACACTAACACTAACCATAAACCCTAACTGTAACCTTGAATCTATCTCTAAGCCAGAACCTAACCCTAATCCAAATCCTAATTAACCTAAACCTAAGCACAATATAAACCCTAAACATAATCCTAAATCATCACTCTAATCATAATCCTAAATCATAACTCTAATCATAATCTTAAAGCCTAACCCTAACCTCGACCCTAACCTTGGTGTAAATTTGAACCCTAAGACTAATGTGAAACACTAACCTTAATCCCTAACCCTGAGTATGATGTAAACCTAATCCTAACTGGATAGCTTATTTGAGTCTTCTTTAACGAAGAACTTTACAACCTTACAATACCTTAAACCCTAAACCCTAACCCTAAAAATAGGGTGTAATTTAAGTCAAATACCCTAATTATAAAATGTTGTCAAATAGGTACCTAAAAAAACTATTGAATAACTAAATCTATTTATACATTATTTATGGAAATAAATTAAAGTAAAATAGTTAAAAAAATATAATAATTTAATTATAATAGAATACTATTATAACACTATATAATACTAGAATATGATAATAAAATAAAATTACATTTAAAATATATTTGAAAACCAATGCTATCTCTAACCATAATTAAACCCTAAATAAACTATAATACTAACCTTAACCCTAATCAAGATGTAAATCCTTGCCCTAACTATAACCATAATTATAACTTTAAACCTAAGTATAACCCAAACCCTAAAATAACCCTAATCATAATAGTGATGTAAACCCTAACAATCATCCTAATCCTAATCCTAATCTTAAACCCTATCCCAAACCATAACCCTAAACCTAACCTTGATTTGAACCCTATCCATAATCCTAACATTAACCTTAATCATGGTGTAAATCCTAAGCATATTACTAATCCTAAACCTAAACCTAAACATGATGTAAAAACTAACATTAATCCTAACACTAACCCTTAATCTAAACCTAACCATGATGTAATAATCCTTATTCCTAACCTTAGAACATGATCCTAACCCTAATCCTAACCCTAACCCTAACCCTAACCATAACTTGAAACCTCTCCCTAATCCTAAGAGTTATAAATCCTATCTATTATCCTAATCCCAACCTTAAACCCTAACCCAAACTATAACCTTAATCATAGCCTGAAACGTAAACCCTAATACCAACCATAATTCTCATTCTAACCCTAATCATGATTTAAATCTTAATCCTAAGCCTAAACCTAACCCTAACTATGATGTAAATCATGACCTTGACCCTAACCTTAAGCCTAGACCTAGATATAAGCCCTAGATATGATGTAAACCCCAACCCCAGTCATAATCCTAATTATGACCCTAATTATAGTCCTAAACGTAACCTTAACCCCAACCATGAAGTTAACAATAAACCTAACTGTAACCCCAAACCATAACACTAATCAAAATCCTTACCCTAACCCTATTCATAAGGCTAACACAACTATAATCTAAATCCTAACGCTAACAATAATCCTACTATAAACTTAACCCTAACCCAAATCAAACATTAATCCTAATCTATTCCTAATATTAATCTAGCTCCAACCCTAATCCTAATTGAACTTTAATAATAATTTAATCCTTTAAACCTTAAAGCGATTGAACCATAACTATAATTCTAAGCTGAATTACTTTGATGTAAACCCTAAACATAAATGTAACCTGACACTATACCCTAACCATAAATGTAACCTTAATAGTAAACACTAACCCTAACCATAATCATAAATCCTAACTCGAACTATAATCCTAAACCAAAGCAAAATCCCTACCTTAATGCTAACCCTAACCATGATATATACCCTAACCATTATCATAACCTAACCTTAAACCCTAACCCTAATCAAAACCCTAACCATGATGTAAACCTTAACCTTGACCATAATACTAACATTAACTCTAATCCAAAACATAACCATAAACCGAATCCTAATCCTAACCATACCCTGAGTTATAATTATAACCCTAACCTTAATTTTAATTATGCTTACCCTAACCCTACCTTTGATGTAAACCCTAAAGATAATTGAAACCATGACACTAAACCCTAACCCTAACCATAAATTTAACTTTGATATTAAACGATAACCATAATCGTAACCCTAACCATAATCCTAAATCAAAACCAAACCTTAACATCGATGCCAACCCTAACCATGATATAGATCCTGACTATTAGCCTAACCCGAACCCTAAATCCTAACCATAATCATAAACCTAACCCTACCCATGATGTAAACCTTATCTCCTACAATAACACTAACCTTAACCCTAACACTAACCATAACCATAATACTTGCCATGAAATAAAGTTTAATATATCTTACATTTTAGCATTTTCTTTTATGTTGCAACACATATTCATTAAAAATAGTCTAAATAGATGTATTTTATGTTTTCCATGTCCTGTCGTGCAACTGCTACTATCTTATATACCTTAAATTTTAATTTAATGTATATAGAATACGCCAAGAGATATCCTTCTCGAGGTGACTATTTTTAATGAAATTACACCCTAGAGTCGAATAGGCACCTCGAGAAGGATATCTCTCGGTATATTCTATATACATTAACTTAAAATTTAAGGTATATAAGCTACTTTATTTACACAAGTCTTTAAGATCTATTTTGTAATTTAAATACCTTATAGCTTAACTGGCATCAAAAAACATTTTTTCTAAATAATGTATTCAATGAAAATGATGTGAGAATTGGGAAGTGACAATGAGACAAAACCATCTAAGAAAACCATTTTGCTCCAAATTTAAGGTTTAAATAGTTTTATCATAAAAGATACAAGGTGTTGATACTATTGAGTTTTGTAGGATAAGTTTCACTAAGATAGATTCTATAGCTTTGAATAATATGAGAAGACTTCTCTATTTCTTTAGTAGGGCTTCTTGTGGATTGTAAATCTAGAGAAAAATTATTTTTAAGGTGGATTTGTGGAATTTTCACTACCTAGTTGTCACATTCTTTGTCACATTAAATAATATGTATTGAGGAGGGTTGGGTTAGGCTTATGTGTGTACAATAAAACATCAAATTGGGGTAATATTTAGACTTACTAGTCTTGCTATAATTATATTGGGTAATGTTTATGGTTACTATTATGACTATAGTTTTATGAAAACATTTATACTTACTATTATGATTATGGTCAATGAGGGTTCAAGATCTTCATCCTTAATTTGACCATGGGATATGTAAAAACATGTTTTAGAAGTTCATTTTTCCCTTATAATCAAAACCTAAACCAAAAAGCCAACAATAAACCAGCACCAAACACAGACAAAACTGCGCTATGCTGACACGTTGAGCGCTCGTACCCACTCTCTGCTATCAACAAAAAATTGGTTTCAACTTGGTGGGATCATAACTTTTTGCTCGGTGCTCGAAATCTAAAACTGCCCCATCACCTCTACATGACTCCAGATCTCCTTCAGACTGATTTTGACAGGTTTTCATCAACACCTTGACAATAAATCTGCTAAAGATGTAGATATTATCTACGTTAACAATATCATTTTAACACATTCACACTCCACCCTTTACTACCATAATAAAATAATTCTACACATTAATTCTTTATATATATTCACATTTTAATTAATCGTAATGAAAATATTATTATCTTTATTTGTTTTAATGAGAGTTCAAGTAATGAGAACTTGTAATAAAAAGATTATTAGTAAGAAGATTTAAAAATAGATAAACAGAAGAGCACAATACTATTCGCCTTGCGAAGATCTCTCAAAGCTTCAGAGTATGAGCCGAAACAAACAACAACGAAAACAGTACACCTCAAGACGGAAATGCGTATTGAGTGGACAGCTCAAGATGAAAACATGACGACACAACACATGCTTAGAGTTTTGTTTACGCGGACTTTACCGCTCAGTCTTCATCTTGAAGGGTTCTACCAATTGTTGGTACCCCCTGATTGAGTCTCTAGGTTTTGTTGTTTCCCACTCCCTGAGTTGGTCTGATTGTTCTTGATTGAGGGTGATACGGTAGCTTGAGCTGGTGCTGGTTGTTGAGAGGGCTGATGGTAATTTTGAGAGGCCTGGCTCGGATAACCTGAATCTGCACCTGCCCAATCTAATACACCTCGAGCCAACCCATGGCAGGCATTGTCTACACAAGGTGGAATAATTTGATCTGCTACCTTGTGACCAAATCCTACTAAACCATGAGTTGCATTAAATATGCCATTTCCTTCAGGATGTCGTTGACTCATATTGACTGTACTTGCTCAACACTAGAACAAAACCTTTCAACAATTCAATGGATGCCAATTACAAGGACATGTTTCCACTTATATAGGCCTGCAAAATGTGTGTATCATTTTCTTAGTAATAGAGCATCAGAATACGGTGCCGAAAACCTCGTTTGTCACCACCAGAGCATCAGAATACAGAGATGAAAGAAATATTGCATGAAATCAGTGGCTATCCATAAGGAATCATCTCTATCTGAAAGCATTATATCGGCTAAGTTCCTCTCCCAAACAGAGTGGGGACTGATTTTGTCATTTGTGATCACCCGAGCATCAGAATGCACCCCCGAAATGACTAGAAATCTCATGTGTCACTACCAGAGCATCAGAATAGAGAGCCGAAATAAATATTGCATGACGTCAGTGGCTTCCAGAAGGAATCAGGATTATGTCATCTATATCTGAAAGCATTATTTCAGCTAAGTTCCTCTCCCAAACAGAGTGGCTAAGCAAAATGTGTGTATCATTTTCTTAGTACTAGAGCATCAGAATACAGTGTTGAAAAACTCATTTGTTACTACGAGACCATAAGAATATTGCATGACGTTAGTGGCTATCCAAAAGGGATTGGGATTATGTCATCTTTATATGAAAGCATTATGTCAATGCCTATCGAATAGGAATCAGTACTCTATCTAGAAGGATTTTTTGATTTGAATCAATAATTAATATAATAAAGTAACCTTATTCCCTCACCCTATAATGAAATACATAGAATCATGTGACACTTGCATCAAAAGGGGTGCAAGATTAGTGCTGATAGTGACATATAGATGAATTATTTGAAATAATGAGGTTTTTGTCACATTCACTATTATAGAAGGATAAATTATGGGAACATTAGACTCATTTTCTAGTGCCTTGTCTTTAGATCTTGGCATTTTGTTTATTGATTGGGGCATTCAATTATTGAATGTTAGAGATGCTCACGTCCCTACTCGATATTAGACAATATTAAATATTGATGGTGTGAGGCTCTATTAGGATACAACACTCTTTTGTTTGTGGTTCTATGTTGGTTTTTGGGGTTTGTGTTTCTTGGACCCCTCCCATCTGAGGAGTTTTCCCTCTCTACTTCCTAGGTGAGTGGTTTAATCCATTCTAGGATGAATATGCATTGCTTTATGAGTATAGAGGTTTCCTTCTATTATACCATATCTATGGTCCTTTAAGGAATTAGGATTATGTCATCTCTATCTGAAAGTGTTATATCAGCTAAGTTCCTCTCCCAAACAGAGTGGGAACTGTTAGATATACAAGAAATAATATGACATTTTACGAATTTTTATTTAAAGACATTTTGATGTCATTGTAGATGCCTCTCGACATAATTATCTTTACCTTATTATTTTAATGAGAGTTCAAGTAATGTGAAATTGTAATAAAAAGATTATATGAAAGACTCATATTGAGTGCACTTGCTAAACTCGATTGGCTTAAACTCTATTTCCTTCAGGAGATCGTTGAATCATATTGCGTGTGTGTGCTCAACATTAGAACAAAACCTTTCAACAATGGATGCCTAATACAAGAAAATCTTTCCACTTATATTTTGGCTAAAACTTTATTTCCTTTAGGAGATCATTGACTCATGTTGAGTGCACTTGCTCAACACTAGAACAAAATCTTTCAACAATGGATAACAATGGATTACCAATACAAGGACATCTTTCGACTTATATATGATTGCAAAACCTATCTACCCTTTTCTCAATACTAGAGCATCCAAATATAACTTGCTGAAAAGCTCATTTTCCACTTCTAGAGCATCAGAATATAGAGCTGGAAGAAATATCTCATGACATCAATGGATATCAAAAAGGAATGAGGATTATGTCATCTCTATCTGAAAGGATTATGTTAATGCCTATTGAGTAGGAATCAAGACTCTATCTAGAAGGATTTTTTAATCTGTATCAATAATTAATATAATAAAGTAACCTTATTCCCTCACCCTACAATGAAATACATAGAATGTGACATATCTACTACCACTTGCATCAAAAGTGTCCAAGCTTAATGTTGATATGACATAGAAAGGAATTATTCTTACTTGTCATTAGGCAGTACTTATGCAATTGGTTGTACCCAATTTTTATTAACTTGTTATTATTCAATTATTTTTCTACCAATTACATCCAGGAATTTATTTTTTAGGTTTATTTTGTAATTTTCAAATTGTTAGGGGAAGAGCACCAGTAGTTGAACACCCTACCGTCATGCTTCTCAAAATCCTATGTGGAAATTTCAAATCACTCCCAATTTTTTACAGTAGCTTACTTGGCAAGTCCCCTGCTTATAACTAAGGTTTCAGCACCACAACATCAAGTATGGTGCCACATCAGCATGCTTTTTGCCAAGGTGTCCAAAACAGCCCAAAAAAAAGTGAGACCAATAGGCATGCAAAAGAGGCCCCGATAGTTGTGCAATTGATGTGGTACTACATGATTGGTTACTTTGCTCAACTAATCATACATTTCCTAACAATAACAACTTTAAAGTTACAACTATTGGTACAAATACACACAAATTTTGATATTTAATGTTTCAAACAATAGTTTTTTATTTGTACAATTATTAGAGAAAAAGCTAGCAACAACGCTCACAACTATTCATACATGCTCAACTACTGGTGCTCTTCCCCTAGATGCGTGATTTTTAAGTTTTCAAATTATAAAAATTGTTTCTCTTCAATCTATTTGGCTCAAATAATTTTCATCTTATTACCTTTCCACTTCCTACATCACTTTTTAGGAAAAAATTTAGCTCATTAAACTAATATTTAGTATGTTTTGGCTTTATTTTAAAACTATTTTGAATCTACATGTATATGATTATATATTTAAGTTACAGTTTTATATTTAATGATAAATTATTCTTATTATTTAATACATTTTATTAATAATAATTAATCATAGTACTAATTGTAATTTTCTTCCTAACCCTAACCTTGACCATTTTTAAGCCTTTGTGCTCATTATTAATAAAGTAATTAATAATAAATATTAAATTATTAGAGAATATTATTATTGGTGTAAAGTTGTATTTGTATATTTATTTAAAGCGTATAAATTTGATGAGGGCGTACTATTGTTTTTTATTAAGGAAAAAATGAGTCTTTTAGGGACTAAAACCCATAGAGTTACAAGCTAGAAAAGGATATTAAAAAAAAGATTACTTCAACAGGATAGTTGTTGAAAGGCAAAAAAGATAGCAGGGTAAAAGTACAAACCTATGTCCCACTTTTATAAAGGAAAACATTATTAATACTAAAATTATTC
>BSBK01007709.1:0-157500 GCA_027943335.1 Chamaecyparis obtusa
GTAGTATATATATATATATATATGTATATTGTATATATATATATATGTATATGTATATATATATATATGTATATGTGTGTATATATATATATGTATATGTATATGTATATGTATATGTATATGTATATGTATATGTATATGTATATGTATGTGTATGTGTATGTGTATATGTATATGTATATGTATATGTATATGTGTATAATATATATATATATATAATATATATATATATATATATATATAACTTAACCATTCATTATATAATCAATAATTCAATTATATTTGTGAACTTAACAAATGAAGGATATTATATTACTCTACTTGATCTGTTTGGTCCCGAGAATATGGTTGTAGATTTCTTCCCATGGTTACCTAAGGCTTTTGTAGCAATTGATGATGTTTCTCTTCATGAGCTTTCAAAGATACATTTTGTTAGCCTTGCTAAAAGGTTTTTTTTTTTTGCTACACTCTTGGAGATCATAAGAGGATTTTTGCGCTAAGTGTTCAAAACTAATGGTTATACATTCTCTTTTTCACCATCTTTGATGATTGATCATGTGGAGGAAATAATGCAAGTTGGTATAACCATGCATCTTGCGGTCCCATGTTCTCGGTTAATTCTTCAAAACACACACATTGAGAGACAACTTGAAGGCACGTGGAGGTCCTCCTAGGAGCTTGAGTATATTTCAATGTAGGTAAATGCACTAAACATAAGGGTTGATTCATGTCTACCTATCTATAGACGTATTGGAGAAATTGAGAGAGTACCATTAGTCTTTCTCTACATTGCCTTATCTTTGGGAGATTAAATGATTTGGACTAATTCTTTTAATTAAATGATTTGGCATGTCTTCCAAATTTGTGTAGTCATCTTTTAGGTATGGTGCCATGACTTAAATGGGATCAAGAATTTTGTGCCGATCATGCTATGATAATATTCATGGTTACTCTTGATGAGGTATATTTCTTGATTTTGGTCATCATTTCAAGTTTTGCATCATGCTTCAGTTTTAACGATGACTTTCATTGAAGGGCTTCCAATGAAACTCCTAGATTTGGATTTGCATGGTGTCACTTCATCATCCATATGAAAGTTTCATTTTCTTTGGTCATTAGATGCATTTTTTTAAAAGAAAAAAATTAAAAAATTAAAAAAGGAAAAAAAAAATTAAAATTCTAATAATGAAAACCTTTGGCATTGTTAGACAACTACAATTTGAAAACTAGTTTCTAGCATACTATAGTTGAAATAAATTCTTAGTGGTGAAAACTATTTTTACAGCGCCACTAAGCAATGAGTGATTGAAAACTAACTTGCCGATGGTCACTTGTCATTATTAAAAAAAAGTTAAGAAAAAAAGAGAATTTTTTTTTTTTAAAAGTAAAAATTAAAAAACAAGAAAGAAAAATGCAATACTTTTTGTTCTTCCTTTGGAGTCCTTATTTTTTAGGTACACTCAAATGCTTCTATGGAGTTTCACTCTTTGAGTGTTTCTAGCACCTATGTTGCTCACTTGTCTAGTTATGCTTCAGTTTGTTGTGGTCACCATGACTTTGATCACCTATAGAAAGTGTTACACATTCAATTAAGGTGTTATAGAAAGTGGAATCAACTATAGAAATATGTTCTATATTGCTTCAATCAAATGGAGCTCCTTCATGGAGTTGCAGTCCCACTCACAATTTTTAGTGTTGGATATTGCTAATGCATTGGGGAGATTGTGGATACATTTAATATGTTTAATCACTAAGTTAAGTGATGTTTGAATTGTTGTTGTTGTCATTCGTGTTTTGTCACTGATGTCAACATATGTTTTATGAAGAAAACATGCTGGGTATTACAGTGTACAAATATTGTACAAATGTTTCAAAATGTGCGAAGTTAGTTGTGTGTACTGGAAGGTGTTGAGATATTATATTTAAGATCGCATGATGTCATATTGCATATTGGCTAAGTTACAAAAGATTTGGTGAAGACTGGTTACTGGACAGTGACAGTAGAAGTTGACAGAGTAAGTCTCTGAGTTTTGGGAATATCTTATAGGTGATGAGGTTTCAGTGTATGCGAGCTTAAGGGATGATAGACATGGTACTGGAGAATGTTTGATGGTCTACGCAAGGTATGGAAAGAAGGATTGTTAGAAAGTAAAGTTCACTAAGATAACTGAGAGGGGAGGGGGGTGAATCAATTATCAGATAAATACAACTTTTATCAACTTTAATAGATTTTAACCATGTAAGAAATGTGATCAACAACCATAGAAAGATATACATACACAACAACATAATAACACAAGATATGTTGACTAGGGAACCTCTTGATCAAAGAGTAAACCCCGGTGGAAATGATGCCCACAAAAGATGCACTAATATAAAAGTTCCTTGTGAGAGGATGGATTCTGTTAGGAGTCTTATGAAATACATTCAATACATATCAGTCCCTACTAGGAGACTTTGAATCCCTGCTAAAAGATTCTAACTCTCTTAAGAGTTATGGAAGATAGAAGGACCCACTGTCCAAACAGCTTCAAGGGCAAGATCACCAAACACACTGTCCAACTGATCTCTTTATTACTCAACAGAATAATACCAAAAGATTATTGATCTCAACAACTTATCACTTCTCCTCTGACTGTGCCAAACTGCACCAACTGCTTCATCAGATCTCTATACTTCGCATATCCTCTTTCAACAAGTATTGCACAATTCCACAATTCACTTTCACAATCTTACATTCCACATTCTCACATTACAATAAGGAAAACATTCCTTCCTTTATACCACACTCAAATAATTACAAATGAGTTGGCATACAAATTACAAAATAAAAACTTCCACACGTTACATAAAAATTCCACAATTACATAAAACTGTTGGCTTCCAATTAAGATAACTCTTCACTCGTGCGACCTCTAACCTTTTTTTCATGTCCACACCATAATTATCATGTCTTAATCATCTGTGCAAATTCACATGCTCATATTCTATCCCTATTAGGAGATATCATCTAATTTCCAAAAACCGCTACTCAGGAACACTGCCTAAATACTGCTTCCACTGAATTGCACATAACTGTCATGAATAAATGAATTTCCATACACACTCTTAACCATGATCTTATAGAACATCATAGAGTAAGTCCTCAACTCCGCATAGTTTGATCTTCAATATCCCACATGCGCTAACTCAAATATTATCTGCTTCTTTGCTAAACTTTAGTAGATCACTGTGTTGACATCAATGACAATCACAGTAATGAATGCAACAACAACTATTATAGAATGACCATGAATACTCCCCTATAGGATATATTTACCATTCATTCCTAACAATCTCTCCCATTGGCATTGATGGCAACATAGATGAAAAAATATCCAAGTTCCATGAATACCAACACTGCAACACTGCTTCTCTAAAATGCTTTCAAGTCCTCTTCATCAATCAAATCTTGCTTCATTTTCCTGTTCAACTCTTTTAGTTTTCCATTTTATATTTTTTGTAACCTTCTCCCTCAAATTATCTTTAATAGATAGTTTTTTCAATTAGATCCTTCTCCCCCATTGACATCAATGACAAATGCTTCATCACTATGTCAACAACAACTTCAATGTCAAAAGACACTTTTCAGAAAATACATTCACTAGAGTCCTCATGACTCAACTTAGAAACACATACTCCCCTATAGAGGAAGTACCAACATCCAGTCCAAAAGAAAAATAAGGCTCATATACCATTGGACGAATGCAACAATCCGCATCACTTCTCAAAAGTAGGCTGGGGCATAACCCCAAGCATACCTCTCAGATACTCAAATGTATCCTTAGGCAAAGGCTTTGTAAATATATCTGCAATCTTCTCTTTTGTGCTTATATACTCTAATCTGAATTCTTTTTCTGTCACTTTCTCTCTTACTACATGATACTTTTTTTCTATATGCTTTGTCTTAGAATGTAGTACAGGATTCTTAGATATATTAACTGTACTGGTGTTATCACAATGTATAACAAAAGGCTCAACAAATTTTATTCCAATATCCTTCAACATTTGTTTCATCCAAATTATCTGATTACAATTGTTCGTTGCTACTACATACTCTACTTCTGTTGTGCTCTGTGAAATACAGTTCTACTTCTTGCTTAGCCAATAAACCAATCTTCCTCCAAGGAAAAATGTTCCACCACTTGTGCTCTTTTTGTCATCAACACTACCTCCCCAATCTGCATCTGTATATGCACATAGGGTAAAGTCATCAGATTTTTCATACCACAATCCATATTCAATTGTGCCTCTTAATTACCTCGATATCCTTTTGTGTGTGCGAATTTGGTACCTAACTATAGACACAACACTTTAGTAAAACATTAGAGGTTAGCAAAAACCAAAATTTGACAAATAATTGAAACTATGCTAACCAGGCAATTTACTGCCTTCTAGTAGGTGTGAGTATGATGTTCTCATATTGGAATCGAGATCAGTGACAATGCAACACCTAAATGAAGGATTTGAATGCAAAATATGAAAGATTATATGAATGCAGACTATTCTATATTTTTGTATTTTCTGTGCAATAATATGAAAAATTGTATGAAATTTATCTAGAATGAATGAAATTGAATACAGATTTAATCTAAGAATGCTATGAATGAATATGAAAACTATGGTATGAAACTATGCAAAAACTAAATGATCAACTATGAAAGATCTCACAAATTGTCTGTCGCAAGTGCTTAATCCTTCAATCGCCAATTCGCTATAGTAATTGTGCAAATTCGAGTGTTGATAATTATGAAGAGCTGAGCCTTGGTTTTATAGAAATCTAGGGCTTTGAGGATGCAGGAGAAAAGCCATAAATCACTCTCGATAAACTCAAGTTGATTTTTGAGTTATCAGGAAATCAAAGATAATTAACTCACAAAAATCATGCAAAAGCAGTGTTTAACTCAAAATAGACTTTTAGATAAAATTTCAACTCATCATCTGATGTTGAGTTTCAATTTTAAAATTGATTGTTAATTTCTAGTTGCCTGCTTTTCAGATTGTGCATGATTTAATTATAAATTAATTTAAAATAAAGTGATTTATTCTCAACTTAACTGATTTTAAAATTAAAACAATTAATTTATGGGTTAATCAATTATTAAATCAAACTTTATCCAAAAACTATATTATTAAATATTGACAATTGACATTAATTAATTAAATAAGAATTTAATCAATTAGTCATAAGATTTTAGATTTATTGTCAAAATTAAATAATATAATTTAGAAATAATTTAATTAAATTTAATTAAATTTAATTAAATAATTAAGTGGCAGTATTAAATCTAATTAATTAAATATTCAGAATATTCAATTAATCAAACTTTAGGATAAATAGGAATTATCACCAAATAATAATTAAATTAAAAATAGGAATATTACTAGAAATATTCCCCGATGCAGAATTTAGGATAATCAATTAGGATTCGATAATGTTCAAATGTGCCTTAGGTTAGGACTTCGATGTCAATTTCGTTCGAATTGTAGATGTAAGAGGTTAATGAACCTATAGCCCATTTTTGGGGTATTACATTTTGCCCCTGTCTGAATCACTGTGCAAAGCGTAGTGGTTCAAAGATTAGTTTGTGTATGATATATGTATGAAACTAATTTGAAAGATTTACCGATTCCGAGATAGAAACTGATTGAAAGATTTAAAGATTCAAGATTTAAGATTTAGGTCCTGACTAACCAGAGCTAATGTTAACTATAGCAACAATGAACCAAGGATTACGAAAACATGTCAAAATGCCTAATTATGAACCTTATGATTGTGAAGAAGTGAGTGACCAATTCTAGACCTGAATGTCCCTGTATGAATCATATTGGTATCACATCCTGAACCCATCAATTATGAAGAACCAAGGAAATGATGCTAATGAACCGATAGTTACGAAAAGTTGATACAGTTTAAGAGATAGATTTAGGATACCAGATTGATATGGATCTCGATGAATCTGATATGTCCCTAGTGATAATAGATTTGCCCCAAGCGATGAGGACTTTTGATGAGTCAACAACTAGATGTGGTTGTTATCTTGATTACTGAGGAAAGATTTGATTTACAGGTTTGAGATTACAGACTTTGAATGATGTGCAATACCATGCCCCCTTCGGGATTAAAATTGAAATCTGACAAGAAAAGTCAGCATTGAATGGTTTAGAAGCATGTTAATTGATTTGAGAATTGGTTATACACGTCCGAGAACACGTTGTGCATCGTTTGGAGGTCCAGAAGACCAAGTTTGACTAGGTTTGACCATGAGTTGACCATGGTTGACCAAGTTGAAATTTTGATAGTTTGATGTAAGATAGTCAGTTAAGTTGAATTCTAGATTTTTGTGATGATTGAAGGTCGAATATGCAAGTAGTTAATAATATGAATGATCTCAGATTTCAATTTTGATCCCGAAAAAGGATTCTACTTGTTGTTTCATTGGAGGAACCTTCATACAATGCTCAGTCCTTGTGTCATGTTTAGCATTTTTGGTTTTGAAGAATCTTTTAAGTGTTCAAGCAATTTGTGATATCATGCAAAGTGCAAAATGAAATGCAAACCTAAGACCTAGGACCTAGTCACTGATCATGTGTCGATTTGTTGTCATCATTGAACGTTTTAGGTAACCGGATAAATCAATACAATGTCCACTAGTTAGGAAACCATAGACATATGAATATCGATTTGTATGCTCAAAAGTCAATACAATGCCCACTGGCTAGACAACCATGGACATATGAATATTGATTTTGTTTTCAGAATGTTAGATTAGATACAAGCACCAAGGCATAGACGCCAGGATGACCTAAATATCATGTCCATTTTGATATAGAAATTTGTATAAGCATCAAAAAAAAATGTCGTGATGACCAGAATATGCCTTGCAAAACAAATACATCAAGCAGTCAAGAGATCATTCTAAATCTAATGTGAACTACCCGTAGTGACCCTTTATCGTTCACATCCTTAGGTAAGATTATGTTTCACAACAGGAGAAAGAACTCACTCAAAAAGACAATAGTTAGATCAAACTTCCTTAAATTTTTTGGGTATCAATGGTCGAGGTACTCATGGCCATCCAATTCGTGATAGAGGCTCTTATAGACGGACACCATTTCAATCCAGAATTTTCAAAGTTGTTAGATTTTTACATACAAGCAGAAAACAAATAAAAGATTGTGCCCCCGATCATCACTCTCTAAATCCTGTAAAGGACATCATCAAAGAACTCGAAGGGACACAATATGCAAAAATCTCAATCTGAATCAGTAAGCATGCAAGGAGATAAAAGCATGTAAAAGCATAGATTATTTTCAGTTTGATGTTTGATTGTGTTGTTGTAGATGCAAAATCCTTTCTGGAGACGAGACTAACTGACTGACTCAAATGAAGCTTCAAAGGACTCTGACTGGATATGACATGTCTAAGATACATTGGAGGCCATAGGATATGACATTGATTGCCCCCAAGTGTTAAGCATTGATAGGATACAGACGCTTGAACCGATTGGTGTACATACCGACATATTGAAAACATGAATGCGAAAACAAGCTGGAAGATATGTACAAACTAAAGCAAGATTGAAAGCTGGGAAAGAGCAAGATTGTGCTGATAGATGGAGCATTTTGAAACAAGTGGTGCCCGTTTGCTGGGTTTTCACAATCTTGGTAGAGATTCTATTTTTGCTACCAAGGCGCCTGTTTCCAGGTTTTCACCAAGGCACTTTTTCTTTTTCTCTTTTTTTGTATTTTTCATTTTTTCAATTTTTTTGTACTTTTCCTTTTTTTTCTTTTTTTTTGTACTTTTGATATTTTTTTACTTTTTTTTTGTGAATCATCAAGGCGCCCATTGCTAGGTTTTCACCAAGATATTCATTTTTTTAGGACCTTTTCAGATTTTAAAGATTTTTTCAGGACATTTTACCATAGACCGAATGCCTTAGGCATAGAATTTCTTCAGATGGAGAATGTTGATTGGTTCTCAGAGCTGTTCTCCTTCATTCATTGAGAGTTGATAGGCACCAGAGCCAAAAGTAGCAGTGATAACAAAGGGACCCAGCCAGTTGGGTTCAAACTTCGCCTTGCATTCTCTATGTGATTAATTTTTAGGATTCTCTCTCAAGACTAGATCACCAACCTAAAATTCTTTGTGTCTAACTTTTTTGTTGTAGCCTCTAGACATTCTATTATGATAGACTCTGAGATGATCATACGCTTCTTGTCTAGGCTCATCTAGTAGTTCAAGTTCTTGCAACCTAGACACTCTGTAATCATCATCAGTTACTAAACCATGCATTTTGATTCTTAGTGATGGGAATTTCAACCTCAATAGGCAGGTGCACTTCAGACCCATAAACTAAAGTGAATGGTGTAGCCCCAATGAGCATTCTAATACTTGTTCTGTAGGCCCAAAGAGCTGGATTGATCATGAGATGCCAGTCTCTTCCTATTTTATTAACTGTTCGGTGCAATATTTTCAATAGATTCTTATTAAAAGCCTCTGCTTGTCCATTCCCTTGAGGATAGTAGATAGATGACCAATGTTGTGTAATCTTGAATTTAGCACATAGATCATCTAAGTCTTTGTTCTTGAATTGTCCACCATTATCTATGACTATAGAATGTGGAATACCATACTGGCATATGATGTAGTTCAAGATGAACATAGATATTTGTTTTCCAGTTTCTTGTGTTAAAGGGACTGCTTCTACCCATTTCGTGAAATAATCTATGGCTGTAATAATGTGGGTATGCCCATTAAAAGAATGAGGATGTATGGATCCTATAAGATCAAATGCTCATTGATGAAAAGGACATTGTGTAGTGAAGGGGATTAGATCTCTCCCTGGAGCACGAATTAAATTTCCATGCACTTGGAACTTTTGACAGTTCTTAGAAAACTTGATAGACTCTTTCTCCATTTCTGACCAATAGTACCCAGCCCTAATAAGTTTTCAGGCTAGTGTTAAACCATTTGAGTGTGACCCACAAATACCATCATGGACTTCCTCTAATGCATGTTGAGACTCTTCTCATTCTAAACATCTAAGTAGCATACCATCTAGACCTCGTTTGTACAGATCATGACCAATAATGACATATTGGGAGGCATTACGGATAAGGTATCTCTTTTCATGACGGTTAAAGGTATTGGGAATGATTTGTTCTTTGAGATAGGAGAATAGGTTTTTATATCTGGATGAATCATGACCTACAACAGTTCAGATCATACGGGTATCAGGGAAGTCATATGGAGGATAGGATAGTGCTTCCACCAGGAACTCATAACGTAGCTCATGTTTAGGCTGCTGTAATAAAGTAGATAATGTTGTCATTGCATCAACAACCTTATTCTCTGTTCTAGGTATTTTCTCAAATATGATAGATATGAAATATTTCTTTAGATCATCTACCATTCTCTTGTATGGAATGAATTTTTCATCCTTTGTTTGGTACACATCATTGACTTGATGGATTACAAGTTGTGAGTCTCCATGAATGTGTAATTTTGTTACTCTCCAATCAATTGCTATTTTCATACCATTCAAAAGGGCTTCATATTCAGCAATATTGTTTGTAAAAGGAAATTTAATTTTGAATGCCTTAGGAATGGAGTATCCTTGAGGAGTGATAAACAAGATACCTGCTCCAAATCCATTCTGTGTATAGGAGCCATCAAAGAACAATTGCCATTCTCTAGAAGAAAGATTCATGATAGAGGAATCTGGAAATTCCATTTGCATTGGTGTGTCATCAAACAAAGGTGCATCTGCTAATTGATCAGCAATAACTTGGCCTTTAATAGCTTTTCTTTCAACATATTCAATGTCAAATTTACTTAAGAGCATGACCCATTTGGCTAATCTACCCGTGAGGGCAGCTTTGCTTAATAGGTACTTTAGTGGATCAATCTTAGCTACTAAATTCATGGTATGAGCCAACATATAATGTCTCAGTTTCTGGGACACAAAGATCACAGCTAGACAAGCCTTTTAAATCATAGAATAGTTCTTTTCATATGCTACCAATGTTCTATTGATATAGTATATAGCTCTTTCCTTCTTGTTCTCATCATGTTGTGCAAGCAGTGCCCCCAGTGATGTATCTGTAGTGGAGACATATAAGATCAAAGGCTTCCCTTGAATGACAGGCATCAAGATATGAGGATTTGATAGATATTTCTTGATATGATTAAAATTATTTTCACATTCCTTGCTCCATGCAAAGGTCACACCTTTATCTAATGTCTTTGTAAAAGGTTGTGATATGTCTGCTAGCTGAGATATGAAGCATCTGATAGATTGAACTCTCCCTTGCAATGTTCTCATTTGACTGATGTTCTTGGGAGGTTGCATCTCCATGATAGCTTTAAGTTTAGCTGGATCTACTTCAATTCCTTTCTTTGAAACAATGTATCCTAAAAGCTTTCTAGAAGTGACACCAAAAGCACACTTCTTAGGATTTAGTCTGAGACGAAATTTTTCCATTCTGTCTAGTATCTTGCTCAAGTCATTTAGATGTTTAGATCTTGTCATAGATTTTGCTAAAGTATCATCAACATAATCCTCCATAGTTCGATGCATCATGTCATGAAAAATAGATGTCATAGCTCTTTGATATGTAGCACCAGTGTTCTTAAGCCCAAATGGCATGACATTCCAACAGAAGGTACCCCACGCACATGTGAAAGCTATTTTCTCTTGATCTTCTGGAGCAATTTTGATTTGATTATATCTAGAAAAACCATCCATTAAAGAATACATCTCAAAGCCCGCAGTCATGTCCACTATCATATCAATGTTAGGTAATAGAAAATCATCCTTAGGGCATGCTTTGTTCACATCTCTAAAGTCTGTGCACACTCTTATAGATTTGTCTGGTTTTGAAATAGGTACAATATTAGAGATCCATTCAGCATAGTCAATAACACAGATGAATCCAGCTTTTAGTAGCTTCTCTAATTTAGCTTTTACCAAGAGTGCAACATGTGGATGCATATTTCTCAATTTCTATTTAATAGGTTTAACATTTGGAGCTATAGATAAATGGTGCATTATAAGATCAGGATCCAACCCTGGCATATCTGAATATTTCCATGCAAAGTTGATCTTCTTCTCTGTTAGGAATGTTGTAAATTTTTTCTTCTCTTTTTCTGATAAAGATTGTGCTACATGAATCAACTGTGGTTCCTCTGTTGTTCCCAAATTGATAGATTGAGTGGGATCAATTAGAATAGAGATTTGTCCTATAAATGACTCAAAAAGACATCGAATATCTCATCCTTAGGTGCCTTAGAGAGGTTTTCACCTTTGGATACATCTTTTATTTTTACTTTTGTAGGTTCTAAGACTGCCACAAAGTGGTTTTCACCCTCAGAACTCCTTTTCTTTTTATTCTTATTCTTATTTTTTTGACTAAGATACTTGATGTCTGACTCTATCATGCTAACGCTTGGTTCATTGATGGAAGTCCTCATAGGTTTAACTACATTGAGGTAGCAAGCAAGGGCATAGTCATTGGGAAAGGTATAAATACCTTGGTTCAAATTTGTAGAGGTTTGGTCAAGAAGTTCAGGATTTTGGATAGCCAAAGTCATGAAAGATTGGGAAATAGTGTTTACGGATATGGATCTGTCATCATTGGTTCTAACCCGATGCTCGAGTTCAAAGGTGATATTACAACTTAAGAAGTTCAATTCGTGAATAGGCTCAATGTCATTGTGGGAGTCCACTTCAGCCATTGGTGGATTAGACTCGTTAAGTTCATCATTTTGCTCTAGACTTATGTTGGGTTTAGGTGTATATTGGTGAATAACATCAACATGTTTCTCTGTGATAAGCTTATCTTCTTCTGGAATGGCTCCCCATTCATAGTCATTTGATTCCTCATCTATGCCTCTAGGAAATCTAAGAACATGAGTAAAGTTAGGATGAATACCCCAAGAAGGGTTCCCCTCATATTCTGATTTGAATTCATACTCATGGGAATCTATCTCAGAATAGCTACCACCTTCCTCTTTATCTGTGTGATTTCCTTCGATATTAGCTGGTTCTTGTGTTGCAACTATCTCTTGCTCTATAGTAGGTTCTTGTGTTTCTACTACATTAATTCTTTTTATTGGATCATCTTCAGCTTTAAGGAGGTCTTTTATTTCTTTAGGCAAATGCTCATAAGGAATGAGATCTTCAGTGGTGTCTAAATCATCACTATTAGATTGTTCTATTGTTTCTCCCTTTAGTTGATTTGTTGTGGATGGCTCAATCTGTTGTAAGACATATGGTGAGTTCTTGCTAAGATAGAAAGGCTTCTTCTTATATCCTAGACCTGTTGTATTCTTGTTTTCTCATCCACGATGATCAAGAGGTGACAGAAGACCTTTACCTTGTAGTCCTAGAGGTCCTTTTCCTTTATATCCCATTTTTGTGATCAGTTTATCTCCTGGGCCATATGACTTAGAAGGGATATTCGGTATTTTAGCATCACATTTTTGAACAACTTGAGATTTAGGTTCATCTTTGTAGAGCCATGCAAGCACAACTTCATCCTCTTCAAACTCTTGTTTAGATACTTGTTCTGCAACAAAATTTCCCTTATATGCCTCGAGAGGTTCTTTAGACCCAGTTTTAGACTGTTTCAGAGTTTGCCCATAGGATTTATGCAAGATAGGGAGAGATGTCAAAGATAGGTCTGGCTCTATAGCATATTCTCCCATACCATTTTCTTTGATCTTGACCTCTTTAGCAATGTCTTCCATTTTGGATGTTGAAGCAACGTTTAGCTGCTTAGTGGAAGATTCATTTTTATTAGGAACAAGTTTATTAGCACTTTCTTTCAATGCATTGCAAGTTGTATAGATTAGCTGGAATCATCACTTCTACTCCTTCATAAGGAAATTTCAAACACTGATGATATGTAGAAGGAATAGCTTTCATTTCATGTATCCAGGGTCTCCCTAGAAGGATATTGTAAGCCAAAGGTAGATCAAGAACTTGACATATAGTATCTCTGATGATAGGACCTATTCTGATAGGTAAGACAATTATTCCTTTGGAAGATCTTTCTTGCTCATCATATGCTTTGATAGTTATCTTCTTTCTAGGATCAATGGCCATTTCTAAAAATCCCAATTGTGTAATCAAGTTGAAAGAACAAATGTTTAAACCAGTACCCCCATCTATCAATACACGTTTGACACGATGGTTTTGGATCAAGACTTCAATGTGTAAGGGCTGGTTATGCAGATGACTCAAGGAGTTATCATCTTCCTCTGAAAAGGAAATATACTATGGAGATGTAAGATGACCAACCATAGTCTGGAATCTGTCTAAATCAAGGTTATCAGGAACATTGGATCTGAGAAAAGCTTTGTCTAGAATGGCTCTATGAGCTGGAGATATCCAAAGCAACTCAAACATGGAGATTTTTGCATTTGTGTGCTAGAGTTGTTGGACAATATTGGATGATGTAGGCCACGTGTCCTTAGGATTTGAAGATTTAGATGTAGCCTTCTATTTAGAGGTAGATGAAAGATTGAAAGGCACCTTAGGGACATTTGATGAATTTGGTATTTGTCCTTGCAGATGTGTCTAAGCTTGTGATCGAGTAATTGCATTAGCTGATTGATTTTCTCTATCTTTTCTCACAATTATGATGACATTGCAACACTCAAATAGACATGGTTCAACCATATTGATAACAACATTGTTTCCAGAGTAGGCATAATTGACTTTAGCATCCATATTAGGCTAAGCAGAAGAATCTTCTTTACCATGTTTAGGAAATAGTTCCGTGAATGTTGTATGATCATTATTGCTCTTATGATTATCAATCATGATTTCTCCATTATCAATTTTGTTTTCTATGATGTGCTTCAAGCGAATGCAGTTATTAGTCTTATGACCCTTATTGTGATGGAATTCACAGAAATTGTTCTCTCTCCAACATTTTAGTTTTGGGTCGGGATCAAAGACCTTTATCTCAGGCATGTAGATGATTTTGTTCACCAATAGAGTTTTCATGGCAGATTCCAAGGATTCTCCAAGAGGAGTGAATTTGCGATTAGGATCTGTAGCCCAAGGTTTATAATCAGATGACTTTTTGTTGGGTTCTATTTCTTTAGCTTTAGAAGCTTTGATGGCTTGGGTGCCAACAGTGAGATTGAAAGCGGGTGCCTTGGATGGGGCACAGATAGTATCAACAACGCCATTTGTGACAATGCCTTTATTCTTGTTCCAGTTTTTGTTCGTGTCATTAGAACTAGATCCAGATTCATACTTGTCCTTTTGAAGTGTGATGTCTCCTTTTTTCACAAGTACTTTCTCAATTTTGATCGCATTATCTACCATCTTGTCAAAAGATGTATGATTTTGCATTTGTAAAGGGTAGTTGATTTCTGGAACAAGATTGTTGATGAAGATTTCCAGCTTCTCAATTTTTGGAATGGGTCTAGCATATAGAGAAAATTTCTTCCTCCATCTCTTGAGAAATGTCAGGAATGGCTCACCTAGATATTGTTTCAAATTGTAGATGTCGATCATGATGACCGGATGTTGAATATTGTAAGAGTATTGTTGATAGAATAGTTTGATTAACTCCTCAAAATTTTTGATAGTTGGAGGCATTCTAGAGAGCCAATGAATGGCTGCTCCTCCCAGAGATCGAGGGAAGAAATGCATTAAGTAGGTTGGTTCGTGCATAAACTCCGTGGATTGAGTACAAAATTCTCTGATATGATCTTGAGGATACGAGTTCCCATTATACTTATCATATTTAGGCATTTCCACTCTTTTAGGGAATGGTGGCATGTACAAATCTTTATCGAATGGAAAAGGGCATAGGGCCTCCATGGAGAAATCCTTAGGTTCCTTTTCTTTTTCAATTTTGTTAAGTTTGACTTGCATGGCATGTATCTGTTTCATCATGGCTATGATAGGAGTTTCTTCCTCATGTGTAATGATATTTTCAACATTAAATTTTGGAGGAAGTTTAGCTCCTTGATGAGCTAACTCTATAAAATATGCCTCTATCTTCTTTCAAGAAATGTTTCATCATTTTGATATCAAGCAATTTCAAAAGGGGTAGGTTCTTGATCCATACCATGTTGAGAATGGGGGCCTTGAGACCCGTGTTACATCCCTCTGTGAGACATGTTAGGAGTTTTAGGACTCCTTGGGATAGTTTGAGGAGGGGTTTGTTGATTACCTCCATGAGTTTAGGGAGGGGGTATGTAACCAGTTTTCAATCGAAAGTTTCCAAGACCATCGTCTTTGTAAAGACCAAAATTGTAGATTTATTCAAGAGTTGGACCTATGTGAGTAGAAAAAGTTGCGGTGTTATGTGCTTCTCCAGATTTCTTGTGTGAGGAAGCTCTAGTTTCCACCATTAACCTTGGGTGAAGCAAGAAAGCAAGATGAAGACAACTGAAGAAAGACCTGATTCAAGAAGATCGAATGACGCAACCTTGTCAAGATTGAATTGATTGAATATTTGATAGGATGTAAATGAAGGATATTGTGCCACAGTAATGTGGGTAGACACCCAACAGATGGCGGACACGAGCTCACAACACTTGGTTGTTTTAGTAACAAGATTAAATTTTAAAGATAATTTTGGCAAGGTTTTGACACAAGATGAAAAAGACTCAAATCGATAAATCAAAAGGCAAAATCAAACTCAAGAGCTCACTTTAGGAAAATGAATGAATTTGTTCTATTTTGTGCTTTGTTCCTGACACAGTGATTTGTTTGACAGATTCTGGGAATAGGCTGTAAAAATTGAGTCTCTGACAATTCTGACAACTTTCTAACAATTTTTCAAAATTTCTCAAATGACTTTCTACAAGATCGTACGACAGTGGGTATACTCTGAAACAACAATTGACAAAACTCGTATGACAATTGCAAAGCTCACATGACAATTGATAGTAGGATTTTGACTTTTTGTTTTTGATTAGTGGCAAAACTCGTACGACACTATACAAGCTGTCATATGACAATACAGGGGTTTTGAAATGACAATTGCAAAAACTCATATGACTCTCTGACTTGGTGGGAGGACTTTTAACTCCAAAAAGGAATTTTACTTCAGATTTTACAAATTTTAGGTTTTTAGTTTCAGATTGTTTACAAATTTCTTTGTCTAGGTTTGAAGATTATTTTGGGATCATTCATTTTCAGTAACTAAATAGATAAACAAGCACGCAAAATAGAAAGCAAGTGATTCCAAGCACATCTGAAAAAATGAACAAGGGACAAAGCAACCCTACACATGAACAATCAAGTGACTGAATGTGCTAATCCTTAGGAGTGCTAATTGTGTATGTTCTAAAAAAAAATTCAATAACACACATATTCGTAAGAAAATGAAAATTTGGCCTCACTAGGGTTTGTAGTAATGGTTTGACTCTACAACTTTTGTGATCTCAAGAGGGAAAACTCCAATCCAAGCACACCGAGGTTTTGACACAGTCTGAGAAATTAATCAATCAGGAGCTTCTAGGGAGATTTGACAGCCCAATAAAAGACCACACCTATGAAGATTTCCTCCACAAGGACATTTATATAGCGGCTACTGCTACCATGGCGAAAATGGCTATTACCACTTGAGGTTCCATCCACGTGGTTGACCCAATTAAGGAAATTTCCATTATGGTTAACCCTCTCTAAAGGTGACTCACAAAAGATACCACATGGAGACTAGTTCCAGATTCAAGGATCTGAGTTTCTGATACTACCCAAAAAGGGAGTAGAGCATAGTCCTCTAGCCTTTTCACTTTTAACCAAGACAAAGTAGACAGATTAATCTGACACGCTAAGACCAAGATTATGTCACAAAGATCTATGATGTCAACCGCTTATGATCTATCAACCCCTTGGGAGAGAGAATGTATAAATCAAAAGTTGAAGACACACGAATCTAGTAGAACATGAGACTCTCTCAGTAATCTCCCTACCTACAAGGGGATCCTTTGTCAAGAAAAGCTTCGCATGCATGAACAAGCGGAAGAAGCCCACTCTCTCGAGATCATCCACAAATAGTATTCATAGGGCCTATTTACTATGTGTAACAGATATGCAAAAAGAAAATCTATGTTCTTTTTATAGCCTAAAATGAAGTCTGTGATATGAAAGCAAGAAAAGTCACACAAGCTTGACACGTGAGAGTTCATTTTATGTCCAAATTGAAGTGTTATCAAATTGTAGTAGAATTCTTGAATTCCTCGCAACACGCTTAGTAGATTTTACCTATTTTAGCAATTTAGTTGCACTTTTTCCAATCAGATTCAGCAAATATCAGTTAAAAATAGGGAATTTCAATTGTTAGGGTTAGCTGTTAGTCCAAATCTGAAAAACTGCCAAAAATTATGAAATGACAATTGAATTCTAGAGTCAAAACTCATACGATAGTGGGTTACCTTCTAGGTGATAGTCGAGAAACTCATACGATAGTGGATGTCTTCTCATACAAAAATATAGCTCCCAAATGATAATGTGTACCTGCTGATATGAGCCTCGATAGAATCAACTATCATACGACAGTGGGTGCTTCCCAGTGTGTGTGTGAATTTTGTACCTAGCTGTAGACACAACACTTCAGTAAAACATTAGAGGTTAGCAAAAATCAAAATATGCAAATAAGAACAATATAGCTAACTGGGCGATTTACTACCTTCTAGTAGGTGTGAGTATGGTATTCTCAGATTAGACCGAGATCAGTGACAATGCAACACCTAAACAAAAGATTTAAATTATGAAAGCAATAAAATATGAATGCAAATTAATCTATTTTTTTTATTTTTGATGCAATAAGATGAGAAAAACTGATAATAAATTAATCCAAATGGATTGAAATGATATGCAAATTAAGCTAACAATGATATGAAATATGAAACTAAAATGAATTGAAAACAAGATTGATCTCACAAAACGCTGATTCGCATGAAGCTTGATGATTCCTCTGATGTCAATTCACTAGAGTAAGTATGCAAATTCTTTGGATGATTTGTAAAGAGCTAATCCTTGATTTTATAGAAATCCAGGGCTTGAGGGTGCAAGGTAAAAGTCATAAATCACTCTTGATGAACTCAGGTTGATTTTTGAGTTAAAAAGAAATTAGAAATAGATAACTCATAAAATCATGCAAATTCATGCAAGAACAACTTTTTAACTCAAATCAGAAGTTTAGATCAACTTTGAACTCAAAACAGATGTTGAGTTTCGAAAAGATAACAACTTGAATTGATTTTCTGATTTAAAGTTTAACTGCTCTTTGAATGTGCACAAATAATCATGAATTAATTAAATAAATAAAGTGATTTATCTTCAACTTAACTGATTTTTGAATTTAAAAATAACTGATTTGTGGGTTAATCAATTATTTTAATCAAACTTTTATTCAAAACTATATTATTAAATATTGACAACTTGGATTTAATCAATTATTCATAGGAGATTTGATTTATTGTCAAAATTAAATAATATGATTAGGAATAAATAAAATTAAATCTAATTAAATAATTAAGTGGTAGTATTAATCTAATTAATTAAATATTCAGAATATTCAATTAATCAAACTTTAGGATAAATAGGATTCATTGCCAAATAATAATTAAATTAAAGATAATTAGAATAAATAGGAATATTGCTAGGAATATTCCCCGATGCAGAATTTATGATAAAATCAATTAGGATTTTGATAATGTGCAGATGTGCCTTAGGTTAGGACTTTGATGTCAATTTCGTTCGAATTTGAAGATGTAGGAGGTCAATGAACCTATAGCCCATTTTTGGGGTATTACACCCGGTAAGACTTTTGTTTGAAATTCATACGAAAAATGTACGAACAGAAAATGAAAGATCGCAATTTGAACCAGAAAATGATAAGAAATTGAATGGAAACCTATTTCAGGGCCCCACGGTGGGTGCCAGAAATGTGTGTGTGAATTTGGTACCTAGCTGTAGACACAACACTTTAGTAAAACATTAGAGGTTAGCAAAAACCAAAATCTGACAAATAATTGAAACTATGCTAACCAACTAATTTATTGCCTTCTAGTAGGTGTGAGTATGATGTTCTCAGATTGGAATTGAGATCAGTGACAATGCAACACCTAAATGAAGGATTTGAATGCAAAATATGAAAGATTATATGAATGCAGATTATTCTATATTTTTGTATTTTCTGTGCAATAATATGAAAAATTGTATGAAATTTATCTAGCATGAATGAAATTGAATGTAGATTTAATCTAAGAATGCTATGAATGAATATGAAAACTATGGTATGAAACTATGCAAAAACTAAATGATCAACTATGAAAGATCTCACAAATCGCCTGTTGCAAGTGCTTAATCCTTCAATAGCCAATTCGTCAGAGTAATTGTGCAAATTTGAGTGTTGATAATTATGAAGAGTTGAGCCTTGGTTTTATAGAAATCCAGGGCTTTGAGGATGCAGGAGAAAAGCCATAAATCACTCTTGATAAACTCAGGTTGATTTTTGAGTTATCAAGAAATCAGAGATAATTAACTCACAAAAATCATGCAAAAGTAGTGTTTAACTCAAAATAGAGTTTTAGATAAAATTTCAACTCATCATCAGATGTTGAGTTTCAATTTTAAAATTGATTGTTAATTTCTAGTTGCCTGCTTTTCAGATTGTGTAGAATTTAATTATAAATTAATTAAAAATAAAGTAATTTATTCTCAACTTAACTGATTTTAAAATTAAAACAATTGATTTATGGGTTAATCAATTATTAAATCAAAATTTATCCAAAAACCATATTATTAAATATTGACAATTGACATTAATTAATTAAATAAGAATTTAATCAATTAGTCATAAGATTTTAGATTTATTGTCAAAATTAAATAATACAATTTAGAAATAATTTAATTTAATTTAATTAAATAATTAAGTGGCAGTATTAAATCTAATTAATTAAATATTCAGAATATTCAATTAATCAAACTTTAGGATAAATAAGAATTATTGCTAAATAATAATTAAATTAAAAATAGGAATATTACTAGGAATATTCTCCGATGCAGAATTTAGGATAATCAATTAGTATTCGATAATGTGCAAATGTGCCTTAGGTTAGGACTTCGATGTCAATTTCATTTGAATTGTAGATGTAAGAGGTTAATGAACCTATAGTCCATTTTTTGGGGTATTGCACCTTTTTATTGCTGCATAATGTGATTCTCTGGGATCAGCTTGAAATCTTTGAACAATTTCAATTGCATGTGATCTATCTAGTCTTGTATGAGTTAAATATTACAATCCTCCAATCATAGATCTGTACTTCTTCTATTCAACTGCAAGAGTCTCATATGTGCTAGATAACTTGTGTCTAGTTACCATAGGTGTTCTAGCTGGTTTACAGTTCTCCATTCCAAATCTCTTCAACAAGTCATTCAAGTACTTTATTTGACTTATGAAGATACCATCATTATTCTATGTTATCTGCAATCCTAAATATTATTTCATCTCACCAATCATACTCATTTCAAATTCAATCTTCATTTCATTTTCAAATTTATCACTAGCTTCATCTTCTCCTCCAAAATAATATCATCAACAAAAATAACTACAACCAACAAACCAGTTTCAATTTCTTTTGTGTACAAGTTTTTGTCTACTATGCCTTTAGTAAATCCTAATTTTATCAAATACTTATGCAGTCTTGCATACTAAGTTCTAGGTGCTTGTTTAAGTCCATATAAAGCTTCATCAATTTACATACCATATCTCCTTCATGAGTTAAAGGAAAACCTTTAGGCTGCTCAATGTAAACTTCTTCTTCTAACTCTCCATTTAGAAATGTTGACTTCACATCCATCTGATACACTTTGAACTTCTTATAGGCTACATAAGCCAAAAACATTCTTATTGCTTCAATTCTTTCTACAAGTGCAAAAGTTTCTTCATAGTCAATTCTTTCTTGCTGTGAGTATCCTTTACATACCAATCTTGCTTATTTCTTACAACTTCTCCTTGTTCATTCATCTTGTTCCTCAATACCCATTTAGTTCCTATAACATTCTTATCTTTAGACCTAGGGACCAATTCCAAAGTCTTATTCTTTTCAATTTGATCTAGTTCTTCCTTCATAGCTTTAATCCAATGTTCATCTTCACAAGCTTCACTAGTAGATTTAGGTTCAATTTGAGAAATTAAACACAACTGTTCTTGTACCTTATTTCATGTTAGAACTCCTCTGTCTATGCTTCCAATAATCTGCTCAACAGGATGATTCCTTGATAGATTTATGTTAGGTGTCACTGTCTCAGCTCCCACTTCAGTTGTAGGTTCTTATGTTATTTCCTCAATGAAGCTTTCATTCTACAAATCATTGTCAGTTTCATAGAATAATTCTACATTCTCTAAATTAGTTCTAGGATGACTTCCTTCACTTGATTCATAATCAAGCATTCTTTCCTAAATTATGAACTTTTCATCAACCTTAACATTTGCGCTCTCAACAATAGTCTTAGTTCTTTTCTTATATCATCTATAAGCTTTTCTCTTCAATGAATAACCAAGAAATATACCTTCATCACTTCTAGGATCAAACTTTTGAATGTCATCATCTCTCTTAATATAACATTTGCTTCCAAAAATTTTAAAATACTTAACTGATGGTGCATGTCCAAACCATAGTTCATAAAGTGTCTTGTTTGTGTCTACTCTGATCTATACTATGTTCATTTTATACACTATTGTGTTCACTACTTCTCTCCAAAATATCTTTGCCAAATCATTTTCAAATAGCATGGCTCTTGTTACTTCAGTCACTGACCCGTTTCTTCTTTCTGCAATACCATTTTGTTCAGGTGTCCTAGGGGCTGAAAACTGTCTCTTAATACCATTCACTTCACAAAAAGTGTTAAATTCTTTTGAACTAAATTCTCCACCTCTATCTGATCTCAAACATTTAATCTTCATTCCAAATTCATTCTCAACTTTTTTCTTAATAATTTTAAACTTATCAAATGCTTCAGACTTTTCTTTAAGAAATGCAATCCACATCATTCTTGTAAAATCATCATCAAGAATCATAAAATACCTTTCTCCATAGAATCCTCTAGTCCTTGTGGGACCGCTCAAATTTGTATGAACAATTTCCAACTTCTCTGCTGTTGTAAACTTCTTGCTGGGAAATGAGCTTCTCTTCTACTTAGCCATCACACATTCTTTGAAAATCATGTTAGTAGGTTTCATAATCTTGGGCAAATCTCTTACCGCAAGTGTAGTACTTACTTTCACAATATTATCAAAGTTTATATGACAAAATATTTTGTGTCATAACCAGCTGTCATCAATCTTAGTAATCACGCATGTCATCTCAGTAGGATTCAACTGAAATACATTATCTCTAGTTCTTGATCCAGTACCAATCAAATTACCTTCCTCGTCTTTGATTACACAAGTTTTCTCAGTAAACCAAACTTGATATCCTTTATCAACTAGTTGTCCAACACTCAAAAGATTATGTTTCAATCCATCCACAAAGTAAACATCATCAGTATTATTCTTTCCATCAAGAGTAATAGATCATATACCTTTTATCAAACAAGGTGCATTGTTTCCAACTCTAACAATTCCTCCATCATAATTGTTAAACTTTATGAATTTCTTCATGTCTCCAGTCATATGATGTGAACAACCACTGTCTATAATCCAATCAAATTTTTTTTCTACTTGAGAAACTAAGGCTTTTTCTTCCTTAACTTCTGTTTCAAGATTTTCTTCTTTTATTGCTACAAATCCTATATCATCATTCTCAGTATCACTTTCACTTATAGATTTTTCCATACTAGCTTCAAATTCTTCATCATTAGCATAATAACATTCTTTAGATCTTCTAAGTTTAAAGTACTTTCTATACTTATTTACTCTCTTAGGACATTTAGATGCAAAATCACCATATTCTTGACAAGTCCAACATTTAAAAATTTTCTTACCGTCTGGTTCTCTTTTCACAAGTAAGGCAATTCCTTCTTCAATCTTCATGTCTTCTTCATTCCTGGTTTTTCTACTACTAGCATAATCTCCACTCACACTCATGCTTCTTGACAAATTAGGGAAAATACTAAGTGCATTGAATGTTGTCTCCATTCTAGGTAAATCTCTTGATTGTCTCAAGTTCATTTCTACTACTTCTAATCTTCCAAGAAGAGTTTCTTTGGTGAAATTCTCAATATAAGGTATAACTTATTCTATCATCTGTGTTGTCTACTTAAATGCAGGAGTCAATGTCCTCATAATTTTCCATATCACTTCATTCTCTGTCTTGATTCCTTCACAATATTTTATACCTGCAACAATTTCTGACATTCTACCAATATAGCTTCTAAAAGATTCATCTTCCATCATTCTTATATCTTCAAATGCACATATCCAATTATGTAATCTGACTTTCTTTGCATGTTCATCACCTTCAAAAGTAGATTGTAAAGCTAACCAAATTTCATGAGATGTTTTTAGATATTTTACCTGACTGTACTCATTTTTCGGAAGGGCTAACAAGAGTGCTTCTCTAGCAAGTATGTTACACATGAATAGATCTCTTTCATCATTAGTACATTCTTCAATTTTGTCTTCATCAATGATAGTCTTCTTTTTCTTTGTAATTACCCAATATCCTGGTCCTAAACAAAGTAAATGTGTCTTCATCTTTGCTTTCCAACTGTCAAAATTTACTCAATCAAACTTAGGGCTTTCTTTCCTGAAATGACTTGCCATAGATCTCCTCAAGTTGTTAAAATTTTCCTTCAAGGACCTGTCACTCTAATACCAATTGTTAAAAAGTAAACTCCACTAAGATAACTAAGAGGGGGGGGTGAATCAATTATCAGATAAATACAACTTTTATCAACTTTAATAGATTTTAACCATGTAAGAAATGTGATAAAAAAATTATAAAAAGATATACATACACAACAACACAATAACACAAGATATGTTGACTAGGGAACCTCTTGATCAAAGAGTAAACCCCGGTGGGAATGATGCCCACAAAAGATGCACTAATATAAAATTTCCTTGTGAGAGGATGGACTCTGTTAGGAGTCTTATGAAATACATTCGGTACATATCAGTCCTTGCTAGGAGACTTTGAATCCTTGCTAAAAGATTCTAACTCTATTAGGAGTTATGGAAGATAGAAGGACCCACTATCCAAACAGCTTCAAGGGAAAGATCATTGAACACACTATCCAACTGATCTCTATATTACTCAATAGAATAATACCAAAAGATTACTGATCTCAAAAACTTATCACTTCTCCTCTGACTATGCCAAACCGCACCAACTACTTCATCAGATCTCAATATCATATCTCTATACCTCGCATATCCTCTTTCAACAAGTATTGCACAATTCTGTAATTCACTTTCACAATCTTAATTCCACATTCTCACATTACAATAAGGAAAAAATTCCTTCCTTTATATCACACTCAAATAATTACAAATGAGTTGACATACAAATTACAAAATAAAAACTTCCACATGTTACATAAAAATTCCACAATTATATAAAACTGTCGGCTTCCAATTAAGATAACTCTTCACTTGTGTGACCTCTGACCTTGCTATCACGTCCACATCATAATTATCATGTCTTCATCATATTTTCAGCTTCGCATGCTCATATTATATCTCAATTAGGAGATATCATCCGATTTCCAAAAACCACTACTTGGGAACACTGCCTAAATACTACTTCCATTGAATTGCACATAATTGTCATGAATAAATGAATTTTCATACATGCTCTTAACCAGGATCTTATAGAACATCATAGAGTAAGTCCTCAAGTCCACGTAGCTTGATCTTTAATATCCCTCATGCGCTAACTCAAACATTGTCTCCCTCTCTGCTAAACTTCAGTAGATCACTATGTTGACATCAATGACAATCACAGTCATGAATACAACAAAAAATGCTACAGAATGACCATGAATACTCCCCCATATGATATATTCAACATTCATTCTTAACAAGGATGATGTCGGTTGTGGTGTGTGTTCTGGAGAAGACCTATTTGGAAGCTGACTTCAGAGATGTAGCGTGTATTATGGATGGCAAACTTGAATTAAGGATGTCAGTCCTTAATAATTGTAATGTAATTGTTGTATACTTGTTTTAGATACCGTGTTGTGAGCAAGGCTTTCGAGGGTACCTGTTATCTATTTTGAAAGGCCTAAATCAATCAAACGTTAAGAGTTTAATCTAAGCATGCAATCAAAACAAAACAAATAAACTCTAAGCTAGCCACCTCAGATTGAGCAAAAAATAGGTGCACCCAAGCACTCTTTGATTTGCTCTGATAAGGGGGATGTGGGTGTGCTCTCTAAGCACTTAGAGCATACTCTAAATGCATTTAGGATGAATTGAAATCCATGAAAACCCCAAAATGGCACAAAAATAGGTATAGAACACCTAATTTTCCCCTAAGGCCTCAAGGATCCAAAATGCTTTAATAGAGATTAAGCTACATGATGAGGAATCTAAGATTGATTTTAGACCAAATAGAGATGTGATACGATGCTATGCTATGCAAAACAACAATAAAAACTATATTAATCCATTATTACTAAGCTATGATGAGCTAAAAATGTTTGAAAGTAAACTAAATTAGAATGATTTGCTAAGATCTAACATGAAAATGGCATTATAACAGTGCATGAGAATGAAAGTAAGCTAATTGATTTTGCTCTTGAAAGGAGGGGTATTTATAGAATTTGGGAAGGAAGAATGAGTGGCCAAGATTGAAATCCTTAAGAGAGGCCAAGATTCATTCAAAGGGGAGCACATGGATTGTGCTAGTTTAGGGATCACCTCCTTGTGACAAGTGTCACAAGGGCATTGGATTGAAAGATGGGAGGAATGTACACAATTTGGGAAATGTGCCTAAGGTCAAAGGGTGTAAGAAAGGGGTGAGGGGCTTCTTAAATGCACCATAAATGCATGTAAGAGGGATAAGGAGGCCTTAAATGCACTTAATGCATGTAAGAGAAGCCTCTAGAAGTTTGTTGACTTTGGGTCAAGCTTAGGAGTTGGCTAATCTTGTTTAGGGAATGTGACAAGGTTAAGGGAGGAATTAGGATAATCTTAGGATTAGGATGGGTGAAGAGGTTGGATTTGAGAAGATTCTAGAAGAGTCTAGAATTCTCCTTGGTTTCATGGAATAAAAGCTTATTCATTTCAAAAGCTTAAGTTTTGGGAATATTTATTGAAATATTTTCAATAAATATGAAATTTAAATATTTAATCTTAATTAAATATTTGGCCTTGGGATTAGGGTTAGAAAAGACGGGATTAGCCTTTTAATCGAAATTAAGAAGGGATTAGAAGATTTTGGAAGAGGTTAGTGGTCTAAAGGAAATTGGCCAAGTTTTGGGCAAAAAATAAATAAATTATTTATTTTGGGATTTTTGGTCAATTTATTAATTAAAATAATTAATAAATAAGGAGATAATGTTTAAATAAGATTTAAACATTTTTGGAAGGGATTTCTTAATTAAATATTTTTAATTAAGATAAAGGGATTTAATGACATAAAAATTAATTAATTAATTAATTAATTAATAAATGATGATGTCATCAGAGATTTTCAAAAAATAAAAATACTTTATTTTCTAAAGGATTTTTAGGTGTCTACATTTTGCCCCTCTTTAATGCGATGCCGCAAGTGGCATGGCTTCAAAGACAAGAAAATAAGATGCCCAAGGCTAGAATTTAGAGGAATGATGGGTTGTGCCCCCTCGAGAAAATAACGCAAGGAGTAAACATTGTGGAATTTTCTCGAAAGGAAACAAAGAAGGAAGGGCCGAGGAAGAAGGGGAGATAAATAACCAAGCTTCCAAGAGCAAAGATGGGTGAATGCAAGATGAGATGGAATGCAAAATGCAGGATGCAGCTATATGAGGATGCAAGATTAATCTATATGATGCTGGATGGGGGAGCTCCATGCTTTAGATCTTTTAGAGAGCACAACCTAGTTTAATATAGCAATGCTAGAGACCTGCCAAGGATACTGGGATCACGAGGCCTTGTCACCAGGGTTGCAGAGGACTGACGCTAAAAAGACACGCAGGGTTGCCCCAGCATCACACATGAAACCCGAAGGAGGCATGGTGAAAATGATGTTGAAGAAACCACAAACACACGACTGACTCACAGGCAGAAGAAAAAGATCAAAAGACCTTGCCCTAGATTGTCCTCATTCGCTGCACACCATGATATAAAGGATTGTGGCGACTTTGAGTAGAGAACAACGAGAAGCTGTAAAAGATTAACAAGACCCAAAGGACAAAAGTCCAAGGTCAAAATGATAACTCCAAAAGAAAACCTTTGCCAAGGAGAGAGATGTGATCTGATCGATTTGATTGATGGTGGGAAGATTGGTCTGAACATGTGGAAGGATACATCGACACGGACCTAGTGTGCTTGGTGGAAGATTAGGTCAGACAGGAAGGATACAACTGAGGGGACCCGTGATTAGGCTTAGGTCAGACAAAATAGAAGTATACATCTGTGTGGACCCAATGCTGATGGGGAGAATGCTGTGTTGCTAATTGGCAAATGATGAAGTTCAAAGATGGTCATGATGATCAAGGATAGTCGACAATTGATGTTGCTGAAGTGCGAAGTTGGATAGGACAAGATTTCTGATCAAATACTGTTGCAGGACTAACAAGGATATGTACAACAAGACAATGACAAGGGCTAACTAACACAAAGGATGGGACCTAAAGACACATATGTACAAATGAGTTTAGGTGGAGACACGACTGATGCTATGGTACAAGACTCAGGATTAGGATGTACAAAAACCTGGGGATGAAGCTGAAAACTCCAAAGATATGCAAGAGGATGCCCCAGTTGGGCTGGAAAGCCAAGACAAACTGACGGAAGATGTGTCCTGAAATGACATAGATTTGGGAAGGACATATCCCAACGATGATGATTGGATTGAGATCAAGGCTTGCTACAAGACTAAGGATTTGGATTGGATGGATTGGCTTGATCTTGGATGTTGGATAGCTAGAGGATGTGGAGAGGATTGGAAGATGGCTAGAAGATTGCTAGGAATGTTTGGATAAGGATGAATGGCATTTGATTACAATGAGGTTAGCCTATAGCTAGATACCAATGACAAGGGAAGATCCTAGGTGATGGAGATATGGAGGAAATGTTGAGGGATGAGGATGATGGAACTGCTAGGAGATTTGGATGGAGGAAGATTTGGATTTGGATGGAAGAACGCTTGAGGATTGGATAAAGGAAGATTTTGGGAGATTGGATGGCGGATTTGCTTAAGGATTGGAAGATGGAATGCTGGAGGAACCGTTGAGGGATCTAGATAGAGGAATGCTCAAGGATTGGATGGTGGATTTGCTTAAGGATTTGGGAGATGGAAGATTTTGGATAAAAGATAGTCTCCAAGGATTGGATAGAGGATACGTAGCTGAAAGGTGTGATGGATGCCAAGAAGGTGCCCAAAAGCATGTATACTTGGTAGTCTTTGTTTTATCATCAAGATCCAAAGGAGGATGAAGGAGGTGAGAGACAAATGGGATGGAGGAGATGTTGGATAAGAGGTGATAGAAGGGAATGGCCCCCAACTGTAGAAAGGAATTGGGGGGGGAGCCTACGCATGATGCCTGTTTGCCAGGTTTTCACCATGGTACTTGTCCAAGGTGCTTGAATTGCCAAGTTTTCACCATAGGACGAATGTTTTTCTCTTTTTCTTTTCTTTTTTCTTTTTTACTTTTCTCTTGATTTTTTCCAATTTTTATGGATTTTCTAATTTTTCACTGATTTTGATGCTGACCTTCTAATATTCTGATGTGTTGCTATCTTTCTTCACTGATCTTCTGATTTGTTGCTGACATTTTTTGATTTTGCTGACCTACTGATTTCTCTGATTTGTCACTGACTTTCTTCACTGATCTTTCTGATGTGCTTGGATGTTGGTACAACTTTGTTAGGATGGAGGAATTTATGCAAAAGCACAGATTGGATGGGGTAGATGGGATATATGGTGGTAGAAATTATTTGGATGGAAAGATGGAAAGTGATCATGATAGGGAGATGTTGTCAGGACCAACATTGGCACATGTTGTGAGGAAGGAGGATGAAGCGGATAGGATGTGGAAGATAGAGGTGAATGTGATGGAGGATTTACACTAAGAGATTTTGAATCTTTGGGACCCAAAATAGATTTAGGAGATGGAGGAGAAGACTGAATAGCTGGGGGATTAGCAACTTTGGATGCCATTGTAGATGTTTCTTTTAGATGCATTACATTTTTTTGCTTTGGGATCCACATCATTTTTGCTTTAGCTTTGGTGGGCCTTTGTGGCCATTGGTATGCATCAGATTTTGCTTTTGCTTTGCTGGGCCTTTGCAGCCATTGGGATGCTTTGGATTGCTTGATAGGATTTTGCTTTGGTTGACCATGTCATTTAGATTGGACATGACAATCCTTAGGTCTGTGTGGATATTTCCTTTTATTCATATTGGATATGGCATCCAAATTGCGGGGAGCATTGGAGTGAATATGAGGAGATGTGCGGGATGGAGGAAATATAGATGGAGAGATGAATGGTGTTTGGTAGATAGGAGATATGGACATGTGCCTTTGTTGATCCTGACTAGGGATGTTTGGATTTTGGATGAAAGACTGAGTAGGATAAGATGGGGGATGATATTTTGGGATGTAGGGTCCCAAAATGGATTTGGTATGTAGAGGATATGTGTTGAAAGATTTTGGGACATAGGGACCCAAAATGGATTTGGAGGATGAAGGAGGAATGTGATAGGTTGTCTTTGGTTGTAACGATGGAGGAGGAGGAATGGTGTTGTATGCTTTGGAAGATGTGATGGTGGGTTTGGAAGGATGCTCGAATTTAGTTTTAGCTGTACCAACATTTCTGGAGGAAGTGCCTTCTTCTGATGTGTGACCAATTCCACATAACTTTGGATGTTTCTTGTCTTGGATAGGCTCCAGATTTCCTTGTTCATGGATGCCTAGGCCTTTGCCTTGATAATTCCATTTCTTGAGCATTTTATCCAAACAAGGATATTTCTGACTTGGGGAATATGATAAACATCTAATTTTTGGTTCCCTAATGGAAGATATGAAACTAATTTCTTTTGCTTCAAGTGGACTACCTTTGACAAATGTAAGTGATCCAAGAGGATAGAGTGATGGCAGTGGGACAATTTGGTTTGGAAGATCCTCAAGAGGAGAGGATAGGATGGTGGGATTTTGACTGGGATTGGGGGATAGTAATGGATCTTCAAATGGAGAAATGGGGATGATAGGATCTTGGATTGGAGGAATTGAGGTTGTAGGATTTTGGATTGGGGGTGATGGAAGCAATAGAACATGTGATGGGGGAAGTGAAGGGATTGGATCTTGATTTTATTCTGTGAGTATTTCAACATGCTTTTGGGAAAGATCTTGACATGATAGGATTTGTGTGGATAGAGTGATGGGGGATGTATGGATGGACTCATCAGAGGGGGTGGATGGAAGGATGGGAGATTCTGTAGCTGTGATGTCTGGAAGAAGGAAGAACTCTTCAGATGGTATGGATGAATGGATGGAAGATTTTGTAGTTGTGATGGTATGAAGAGGGGTGAATTCATGAGGCTCATTAGATATGCTTTGGATAATGCTAGGAGGAGGTGATGTTGGTGGGGATGGGATGGAGACCTTAGATGGAAGGGACTCAATGATGCTAGGAGATGGAAGAGGATCAATGAGTGGGATGTATGGAAGATAGATAATAGATGAGAGTGATGGATGGGCCTTATCAATTATGGTTTCACATAAAGGTTTGAGATGGCTTGGCTCTTCAACTTTAGGAGTGGGATTTGTTTTTGGCTTCCTTGTGAAACTCCTTGGAGACTTCCGGTTTGGAGGAGGTGAGGGATTAGAATGTGTAGAAGATGGGGAGCTTGGATGGTCCTCACATGAAGGTGGGGTAGAAGATTTTGAACTTTCTTGAGGGGATGATGGTGCTAAAGAGGTAAAGGTGATGGATCGAGGTATGGGATATGAAGTGGTTTGAAGGATGCACTCTGCTTGTGGGAGGGGATTGTTAGAAATGTGGTTTGGAATAGAGGATGGTGGATTGAGATAGGATGGAGGATTGGGGAAAAGGATTGGAAGACTTGGTGTTTGGTTTTGAAAGGGTTTTGGAGGATAAGTGGATGGAGGTTTTAGATAAGGGAAGTAGCGTGAAGTGTTTCGAAGGGATGGTGGCAATTGGGATATGACCATAGCAGGAGATGGAGGTATGAAGGATGCATATGGAGGATGTGTAGGTTTAAGATAGGGATAAGTTGTGGATGGATAAGCTAATGGATTTGCCTTGCCGAGGATATGAAAGGGAGTGCTAGTGGATAAGCGTGAAGGCATGATAGGATATTTTGGAGGAATGATTGGATGCTGGGGGATGTTTGGAGCAAACTTGCTAAGATTTTCAAAATATGCATCATGATCTACAAGGCTTTCATCATCTTTGGGATAGGACGGATTGAGGGGAGAGACATAATAACCAAACTCATCATAATAGTTTTGAGACATGCTGACTTGTGGATGAGTTGGATAAGGATGGAGCACGAAGATGGACTGGAAGACTAAGACTCAGATTGGGATGACTGATAGGATCAGACTAGGATTGGATTTGGCTTAAGATTGGAAGAAGACTGACTCTAGAGGAAGACAGACAAGGGGATGGGGGATGACCAAGATGACTCTGCTAACCTAAGATAGGATGAAAGGATGACAAGATTGGATTGGATATGACTGGAAGACCATGATTTGAGTTTCTAAAAGCCTTGGACATTTTTTGGATTTTGGGAGGATTTGGACTGACATGGCTATTCTGAGTATCATGAACCAAGTTGTAGATCAGTTTGATGTTTTCCAATGGCAAATGATAGATTTCAACAAAGATTTTCAAAAAAGCAATCTCCGTAAGGGACAAAGCAACCTTGCAGGATACAAGCAGGATGACTGACTCTGATAAAGCTTTTGAAAGTGTATGTTCCAACAAGTGTTTTCACGGAGTTTTTGACTATCATGCACTTCAAGCAGATCTACCTAAGGAAGGTGAGTATCAAAATCACTTGCCCACAGCTTGGTACCCCCTAAAAGGGAATACAAATGGTGAGTAATCTTGAGGTGATCCGGTAAACCCCTTGGAATCGGTCCTTGCACAAGGATTTTGATACTTTCGGATGTAGATAGGGTAGCCTCTATTTTATCAGGTTTTTAATAGTTCTGTGGAGTCTCCATACCCGGTTATGCTGACCGCCTGTGACTCACTTAAGAGCCTAGCCAACAACACTGGGGGAGGAATATTTACCTTTCCCTAGACATTTGCATTTGGCACAAGACGCCCGTGGATTAGGAGATATAAGTGAGTACTTTTTGCCTTCACTTTATTTATATACCGGTCGGGGGGGATACCGGTTTGAGGTCATTCTCTGAGGAGGAAGCGCTTTTCTCCCTGGACAGGCCTTGCTAAAAGTAGAACAAGTGAACTTGTCCGAGTCCAAATGTTCTACGTTGCTTACTTTAACAAGGATTTACAGAAAATGAAAGCTCCTAGATGCACATCAAGCAAGTTTGTTCATTTTTCAAAATTGATTAAGTGATGTTTGAACTTTTAAAAATGAAGACACACGTGTTTAGATTTTGATTTGTTCTTTTCTTCAAAACGTAAATGATTTGAGCGTTTGCAAGTTCTTTCCTTTTGGGCATTCAAGATTGATATTTGTGAGTTGATTTAGGAACTTTGAAAATGTGCTTTGTTTTATCCTTAGATCATTCAAGATTGTGTTCGTTTACTTGCTTTTGAAATCTGAAACAAGAGAGGGAATAGAGTGTTCATTCCCTTTAGTGCATTCGAGATTGGGTTTGATTTTCAAAATGACAATGACACTTTAGGACCTAAGTTCTTTCCTTTAGTTTCATTCAAGATTGATTTTGACCTTTTGCAAAATAAAAAAAAATCCAGTCCCAGACAGAAAAAACACCAAAAAGCGACACTGTCCAGCTTATAGGCAATGCTAGAAAGTGCAAAGGTGACATTTCATTCTTACAGGTGACATTCTATACCTTTACAGGTGACAGATAACTATGCAAAGGCGTGATTTCTTTCTTCGAAGGCGTGATTTAATTACATGCAGGCGACAGAAGAAGAAGTAGAGGCAGAATAGAAGTTATGGCTAGTGGAAATCTTCCAGTAACCAGGCGTGAAAATAGTGTCTGTACGCGTGATTTGATTTCTTGAAGGCGTGATTTAATTGCTTGAAGGCGTGACTGTATTGTGTGTAGGCGACATTTCTTTTCATGAAGGTGACATTTCTTTTCTTGAAGGTGACATTTAATTACTGTAGGCGACATTTAATTGCTTGAAGGTGACATTTCATTTGTTTCCTGCAAATACAAGAATATAAAGTATAATCTCATCAAAATGATTGTGGTTTTGGTCCCACCGGGCATGCCAGAATGTGAGCAAGGCTTTTGAGGGTACCTGTTATCTATTTTGAAAGGCCTAAATCAATCAAACGTTAAGAGTTTAATCTAAGCATGCAATCAAAATAAAACAAATAAACTCTAAGCTAGCCACCTCAGATTGAGCAAAAAATAGGTGCACCCAAGCACTCTTTGATTTGCTCTGATAAGGGGGATGTGGGTGTGCTCTCTAAGCACTTAGAGCATACTCTAAATGCATTTAGGATGAATTGAAATCCATGAAAACCCCAAAATGGCACAAAAATAGGTATAGAACACCTAATTTGCCCCTAAGGCCTCAAGGATCCAAAAATGCTTTAATGGAGATTAAGCTACATGATGAAGAATCTAAGATTGATTTTAGACCAAATAGAGATGTGATACGATGCTATGCTATGCAAAACAACAATAAAAACTATATTAATCCATTATTACTAAGCTATGATGAGCTAAAAATGTTTGAAAGTAAACTAAATTAGAATGATTTGCTAAGATCTAACATGAAAATGGCATTATAACAGTGCATGAGAATGAAAGTAAGCTAATTGATTTTGCTCTTGAAAGGAGGGGTATTTATAGAATTTGGGAAGGAAGAATGAGTGGCCAGGATTGAAATCCTTAAGAGAGGCCAATATTCATTCAAAGGGGAGCACATGGATTGTGCTAGTTTAGGGATCACCTCCTTGTGACAAGTGTCACAAGGGCATTGGATTGAAAGATGGGAGGAATGTGCACAATTTGGGAAATGTGCCTAAGGTCAAAGGGTGTAAGAAAGGGGTGAGGGGCTTCTTAAATGCACCATAAATGCATGTAAGAGGGATAAGGAAGCCTTAAATGCACTTAATGCATGTAAGAGAAGCCTCTAGAAGTTTGTTGACTTTGGGTCAAGCTTAGGAGTTGGCTAACCTTGTTTAGGGAATGTGACAAGGTTAAGGGAGGAATTAGGATAATCTTAGCATTAGGATGGGTGAAGAGGTTGGATTTGAGAAGATTCTAGAAGAGTCTAGAATTCTCCTTGGTTTCATGGAATAAAAGCTTATTCATTCCAAAAGCTTAAGTTTTGGGAATATTTATTGAAATAGTTTCAATAAATATGAAATTTAAATATTTAATCTTAATTAAATATTTGGCCTTGGGATTAGGGTTAGAAAAGACGGGATTAGCCTTTTAATCAAAATTAAGAAGGGATTAGAAGATTTTGGAAGAGGTTAGTGGTCTAAAGGAAATTGGCCAAGTTTTGGGCAAAAAATAAATAAATTATTTATTTTGGGATTTTTGGTCAATTTATTGATTAAAATAATTAATAAATAAGGAGATAATGTTTAAATAAGATTTAAACATTTTTGGAAGGGATTTCTTAATTAAATATTTTTAATTAAGATAAAGGGATTTAATGACATAAAAATTAATTAATTAATTAATTAAATAATTAATTAATAAATGATGATGTCATCAGAAATTTTCAGAAAATAAAAATACTTTATTTTCTAAAGGATTTTTAGGTGTCTACACGTGTGTATCTTAGCAAGGAGTTATGTAATTTTTTGTGTATTAGGAAAGCCCAATTGGTCGCCCTGATCATGTAGAATGTAATAGGGTATATATGTAAGATCTTTTCTTTTGAAAAGATATAGAGAGAATGTATGGTGTGTAAAAGAGATTGTGGAAGCTGAGAGCTTGTGTCTATTGGATGTAGAGCAGAGAAAAATTGTGTACTTTATTGGAACTGATTCAAGAAAAGATAGTTGCTATCGGATAGTTCAAAGATTGTGTATTTCTTCATATACAATTTTGTTGCGAACAATAATTTCTAAAGGTGGATATAACCTTCTTTGGGCAGTGAGCCTAGGTAGTGAGTCTACCCCTCTTTTCTTGACTACTAAGAGGGTCTGTCCTCTAACAAGGACTGTGTACTGTAATATTTTAATCAACTCCTAATAGGGATAGATCTTCTAACAAGGATACTATACTCTCAGTACATCATTAGTGGGTGTTAATTCCCACTGGGGTTTTACCTTTAACAAGGTTTCCTCGACAATAAAATATTATGTTATTGTGTTGGCATTTCATTGTGTTTGTTGGATTTGATATTGCTACTATTCAAAGTTTAAAGTTTAATAATCTATCATACAACTGATTCAACCCCCCTCTTAGTTGTATTGGTGGAATGTTATTCCTAACAATTTGTTAGAGTAATAAAGTGTTTACTAATTAATTGAATCATATTGATTTACTTATTCAGTCACTTATTACCTCTTTCTACTTAACCTAAACTTTAGGCATATAATAATTAATTATCTTTATTAATTATTATCATGCAACCTAGGGTTTTACCTTTGTAGAGTTTCTGATCTCCTTTTATAAGGATGGATCTCATAACACTTTGTAACCTTTTCTGACATTTCATTATTGATTGCAACTTTTGTTTTTGCACATCAAGGATTTCTCCTCTCTCGTGGATCAATGCGTTCAGGCCTCCATAACTGTTTGCTTCTCTCTCTTTCTATGATAGGTGTTTGTGTGTAGGTATTCTTTGGAGCTGTGGGTTGTTTTTCATCAACTCCATCATGGTATCAAAGCTTCAGATCTACTTGCCCCTGTCCTCTTCCTGAGAGATTCGGTCATGTTCGTTAGATCTGCATTTTCAGAGAGGGTTTCCTGTCAGATCTGGGGGGACCTATTTTTTTGGTCATCTTGGTTTCAAACAGACCTCACGGTTGCATTCAGAGTGTCCAAGAACCCTAATATCCATATAAAAATTTTCAAATTTGGACAAAGTTGGAATCTATGAGAAAAAAATTTTGGAATCGGCCCCGGCATGGATCCCGAGGTGATCATAGATTTTTAGAGCACTTTCGGCCCAAACGGACCTCACGATTACATCCAAAAGGCCTAAGATAGTCAAAATACATATAAAACTTGTCCATTTACGACAAGTTGGCTTCTGAGGCAAAAAAAATTTACGTACTAGGGTCATACAACCTTGGCATGCACTCCAAGGTAGGTACAGTCGGTGAACTTTTTTTAAAAATAATCATAAATTTTTTTTTGGTGCTGAGCGGCCACCTAGGCGCCACCTGTTGGCCTCCCGCTGACCACTGCGGCTTCCCACCGCGGCCACTGCGTCACCATCGGTGCTGCACTCTACGTAGCAGTCCACAGCCCCGCCGCCACCGCTGAGCTCCGCACCACTACCCACTGTGTGCACAGATGTGTGATCACACTTCTATGAGTCTTTGTATGCGAGAGTGCTCAACAGTGAGTTCTCACAAAATGACCCATAGCTCTCTATCTGAGAAGAGCATGGTTTGAATGTGGCCCTCAGATCAGCCTATTTTACCCATGCAAATACAACTCAGAATGAGAGATTCGAGTTGATCTAAATGAAACTATTCTAAATGATTTGCCATGCAAACTAAGCTAAACTAATTTATTGAAAATGAAATTAAGCTATATGTAATGGATTTAAACTAAAATGATTTGCAAATAATCTAAAATGTAAATTAATCTAAAATGTGAATGTGCAAGTTGAAATGCTAAATGATTACAAGCTATGAAATTCTGCAACATAAGTTCGATATCAAAATTCAGGATGATTGAATGAGCATGAGAGGTCTCCTTTTATAGGAAAAGTTGGATTCGAATGTGAAAGTAGAAGCAATGTGGGATAAATGAAAAAGAGGAAACAATCATCATTTTTAGAAGGTTTGTAATATAATGGAATTACATTTTATTTTCTTTTATTTTTATTCAATTTGTTTCCTTTTTCATCACAGGAGATCTTTTGAGAGAATATTTCATTTATTTAATTTTAAAGAATAATATCTCTTTTAATTAAATAAGGTAATATTATATAATTTAGAAATGAATATTAATTCAATAAAATAAAACCATTTAATTAAAAGAGGATTTTAATTAAATAACATTATTTCATTCAAAGAATATTAATTTCAATTAAATAATATTATTTTATTTATTAAAAAGGGATATATTTCTTTTAATTAAAAATTGATGGGATATTCAAACTTTAGGGAAAATTGAAATATTTATGATTTGATCAATAAATTTGATTTGAATGTATGACAAATATTGATTCAGGAATTGATATTGATAGATTAAATAAATGGGGCCCAAAGTCTAGGCGACCATTTTATGGTGCATACACCCACCACCCGCACCTAGAGACCGCACTGCCAGAGACCGTGCCACTGGAGCAATTCCTTCGCTCTACCTGCCGGTGCTGCCTCCCTCTGCTCCGCCCAACCTTGTGGTCATGTGGGGGCCTAGGCGCTAGCCCCAATGCTAGATCTTTAGCCCCCTAGTCACCCACATGACCAAGGTCTTTTTTTTTAGCCCCAGGGGTTTGACATTTGTGACGGCCATATGGCCGTCAATTTTAAGCACTCAGATTGATGATGTCAGTAGTATTTACCCTTATTTTGAGCTTTTTTAAGGGTACCTGAGCCTTTTTTCGAATATCTCGAGCATCTGGGATTGTCATTGGGTGTGCGATATATTGTCGAAAAGCTGGTTCTGAGCCCGATCCGAATTTTCTAGTATGGTTTTCTGATTTTTCCATTTTGATGCTCTTTTTTTCTGTCAAAGTCAGATGTTCTTTGTGATCGTGACGTTTCAGACCTCCTGCCTTCCAGGATCCGTTTCTCTTGCATCCAGACTTTGTTTTTGGCAAACGAGATATTGTCAGAAAGCTCTTTTTGAGATTTTATTAGATCTGATAGTTTCATGTGGTTTTTTGTCCTTTTTCTAGCGTCACCCATCCTCAAATCCTTGCAGACACCTACTTTGGGCCCTCCAGTGTAGCTATTTGTTTTTTGCTCATATCTTGAGCATACGGTGTCAAAATTTGGAAAATGAGATATCGTCGAAAAGCTGATTCTGAGCTCTTTCTAGATCTAGAGGTTATATTTTCTAGTTTTATTTTTTTGATGGTTTTTTTCTCTATCAAAGCTAGATCTTTAGTTCTACACTTTGGGAGCTCTATCTTGCACATCCAGACTCCATTTTCAAAAAATGATATATCATTGGAAAGCTTGTTCAGAGAGATTTTCATTGCTATGAGTTATTTTTCAGATTCTGCTCCAAGTTCATTTTATTCAGATTCTTTCTTTTTTGTAGTCTAGTGGATATCTTGGTTGTTTCAGGTCCTGGGATCTCTTCCCTTTGAGGGATAGCTCATCTTAGGTTTTTCTTTTGGTTCAACATCCTTTGATCTTCTTTGAGAAATGTATACTTCACTTTTGTAGCATTCTTTTATGCACACACACTGAGATAAAGTGCCATTCTATTGCTTTGATGGGATCTTGCACATGTTTGTGCTATTTGTACTCGCACTCTATTATAAAGTGTCAGGGGGGTTTTGATGTTTTCCTTTGTTTTTCATCTTCTTTTGTCATGTGAGCATTCCTCTGATGACATTAGCCTTAGGTATCTCTATTTGTGTTTGTACTCTCTCTGCACATTCGATGTTTCAGATTCATCTTCATCATGCAGTTCATATTAGATGATCTTTTTAGTGTACCTGTCATTACTCCCTTGTCAACAGTATGGGGGGGTTTCTACTATTGGTTCTATTGCTTCCTATGTACTAGGCGGTTGCAGTGGCTGGGTACCTATGCATTCCGGTGAGATGGATCATTTACCATATGGACACTCTTTTCTTTCCTATTTTGGATGCACTCTTCCAGCTTTGATTGATCAACTCTTCAAGCTTTTGGTTTTTATGCCATCTGTATCTTCGAGTTCAGGTGTTTGCCTTTGTTTGCCTCCTGATTTGAGTAGTGTTATTTGAGGTCACTCATGCAGATTACAGTCTTCTCTACCTAGTCATATTTCTATGGAGGATCTTCAGATCATCAATTTCTTGTTGACAGAGTTTGCAATTTCATGCTTCAGTGATGTTGTACATGTTCATCTTTGTTCCTATTTTCTAGAACATTCCTGGTTTTGGAGGCTTCTTCAGTCCTTCAAACTAGTCTTTGTCTCTTTTTGGAGTAGATTTTTTCCCATGTGGTTTTCTCTATTTCTCCACTTTGTAGAGACTCTCTTTTGTACTTGGGTACCTGATCAGGCCTTTGTTGCCAGGACCCATTTGCTTTCAGTATTTCTTTCTAGGTTTTTAGCTTCTCCCAAAGTTTATCTTAAGGGGGGGTGTTAGAGTAATAAAGTGTTTACTAATTAATTAAATCATATTGATTTAATTATTTATTCACTTATTACCTCTTTCTACTTAAGCTAAACTTTAGGCATATAATAATTAATTATCTTTATTAATTATTATCATGCAACCTAGGGTTTTACCTTTTTAGGGTTTCTGATCTCCTTTTATAAGGATGGATCTCATAACACTTTGTAACCTTTTCTGACATTTCATTATTAATTGCAAATTTTGTTTTTGCACATCAAGAATTTCTCCTCTCTCGTGGATCAATGCGTTTAGGCCTCCATAGCAATTTGCTTCTCTCTCTTTCTATGATAGGTGTTTGTGTGCAGGTGTTCTTGGGAGTTGTGGGTTGTTTTTCACCAACTCCATCACAATTGGTATTAGAGCTACTAGTCCTTAGAGAGAAATCTTAACAACTTGAGGTGATCTTGGAGATGGCATTCTATAGGAAGGATAGTGTGAAATTTGATCCTGAAAACTTTGACAATTGGAATAACAAGATGCAAACTCTTTTGCTATGTTTGGGCATTGACTACTAGATGATTACAAAGAATTGAGTGGCGATGAAAGATGAGGATGAATTGGAAAAAGATACTAATGATGAGAAGAAGATATTTTCATATAACATGGCTGCAAGAGAAGCACTAATCAGCGTGCTCTCTGAAAGAGAATTTACTGAGATAAAAGATCTAGATTCTACACACAAGATTTGGACAAGATTAGAAGCATTATATGAAGGAGACAAGTTTACCAAGCGAGAAAAGTTATAGAACTTGAAAACTAGGATGGAGAAGCTACAAATGAAGGATGATGAAAGTGTTAGGGCTTATGTACAAAGAGTTACACAAGTTGTGATTGGAATCAAAAATTGTGGAGGAACTTTTGAAGAGGAAGAAGTCATTTCGAAGATTCTTAGATCATTAACACCTATTTACAAGACCAAAATTTAGGCTATAGAAGAGATTATACCTTTGACTCCAAACTTTAGCAGAGAAATGTTGATTGCAAAGATAACTACCTTTGAATCTACAGAAATGGGAGATTCTGTACAACCTAAAGTTGAAACAGCATTTAAAGCATCTACACATAAGAAGATAATGTTTGCACTTCCGAGAACTAGCAATGAGAACATAAAAGAAGAGCTTGGTGAATAAACTAAGGAATGGGAACAAATACAAGAAGAGGAAAGAAATATAGATGATCTTGTTGCATTGATCACTAGAAGAGAAAAGAGAGGTAAGGGTAAATTTGAAGGAAAGTTACCTTTGAAATGTTTTTCATGCAATAAGATAGGTCACTTTGCATCTAGATGTCCTACAAGAGATCCTAAGTACAAACCTAAGTTTTTCAAGCCTAAGTATTCAAAGGATAAGGAATGTTTTTATGCTAGTGAAGGTAATTCTTGTGTGTGTTAAAATTGTACCTAGCTGTGGACACAACACTTCAGTAAAACATTAGAGGTTAGAAAAATCAAAATCTGCAATGAAAATGAAACTAAGCTAACCAGGCGATTTACTGCCTTCTAGTAGATGCGAGTATGTATTCTCAAATTAGACCGAGATTAGTGACAATGCAACACCTAAACGAAGGATTTAAATCATTGAAAGCAATGAGATATGAATGCAGATTAATCTATCTTTTTGGGATTTTTGATGCAATAAGATGAAAAACTTGAAATGAATCTAATCTACATGAATGAAAGTGATATGAAAATTGATCTAAGATGATATGCTAAATGCTCAAAAATGATAATGAAAATCTCACAATAGCCTTGATTCGCAAAAACTTGATTCTTCAGATGCAAATTCGCTAGAGTAAGGATGCAAATTCGAGGGTCTTTTTTGTGAAGAGTTGAGCCTTGATTTTATAGAAATGTAGGACTTGAGGATGCATTGAAAAAAAGCCATAAATCACTCTTGATAAACTCAGGTTGATTTTTGAGTTAACAAGAAATCAGAATTAATTAACTCACAAAATCATGCAAAATCATGCAAGAACAACTTTTTGACTCAAATCAGAAGTTTAGATCAGCTTTTAACTCAAAATACATGTTGAGTTTCAAAAAGATAACAACTTGAATTGATTTTCTGATTTAAAGTTTAACTGCTCTTCGAATGTGCATAGATAATTATGAATTAATTTAAAAATAAAGTGATTTATCTTCAACTTAACTAATTTTAAATTTAAAAATAACTGATTTATGGGTTAATCAATTATTAAATCAAACTGATATTCAAAACTATATCATTTAATTTGACAATTTGATTTAATCAATTAAATAAGAATTCAACTAATTATTTTTAGCAAATTTGATTTATTGTCAAATAAAAAGATATAAATTAAGAATAAATAGAATTAAATTTAATTAAATAATAAAGTGGCAGTATTAAATTAATTAATTAAATATTTAGCATATTCAATTAATGAATTTTAGGATAAATGTGATTTATCCCCAAATAATATTCAATTAAAGATAATTAGGATACATTAGGAATATTTAAGGAATATTCTCTGATGTAGAATTAGGATAATCAATTAGGGTTTTGATAAACTAATGTGCAGATGTGCCTTAGGTTAGGACTTTGATGTCAATTTCATTCGATTTGAAGATGTAGGAGGTTAATGAACCTATAGCCCATTTTTGGGGTATTACATTTTGCCCCTCTTTAAATTACTCTACGAAGCATAGTAGTTCAAAGATTAGTCTATTTTTTTATGATTGAAACTGATTTGAAAGATGAACCAATTTCGAGATAGAAATCGATTGAAAGATTGGAAAAAGTTGATTCAGGTCCTGGTTGACCAAGAATCGTGATGATGTTAACTATAGCAATAATGAACTGATGATTACAAAAAAGTATCAAAACACCTAATTCTAAACCTTATGATTACAAAGAAGTGAGTGACCTGATTCCAGACCTGATTGTCCAAAGGAATCGTAATGGTATCACATCTGAACCCTTCAGTTATGAAGAACCAAGGAAATAACACTAATGAACCGATGGTTACGAAAAGCCGATACAATTTACAAGATAGATTAGGATACCAGATTGATATGGATCTCGATGAATCTAATATGCCCCAAGCAATGTGCCTCAAGCGACAAGGTATTTTGATGAATCAACAAGTAGATGTGGTTGTTGTCTTGATCACTAAGGAAAGATTTGATTTACAGACTTGATTGATGTGCAATACCATGCCCCCTTCAGGATGAAAATCAAAATCTGACAAGAAAAGTCAGCATTAAATGGTTGAGAAGCATGTTAATTGATTAGAGAATGGTTATACACATCCGAAAATGCATTCTGCGTCATTTGGAGGTCCTAAAGACCAAGTTTGACTAGGTTTGACCATGAGTTGACCATGGTTGACCAAGTTGAAATTTTGATAGTTTGATGTGAGATAATTAGTTAAGTTGAATTCTAGATTTCTATGATGATAGAAGGTCGATTGTGCAAACAGTCAGTCGTCCTGGGTCTGAAAATTTTAAATCACATTTTTTACAAAGTAAACGATCTCATATTTTGATTTTGATCCCCAAAATGGGTTCAGAATGTCGAAATTAGCCAGGGGTGCAATTTTCATGGAAAATGGAGCACTTTGAAAAATTAGGTCAAAACCTATATAAGGGCCAAAAGGGTCATTTTCATTTCATTATTCACTTTTGTCTTTTGTGAACCTTGTGGAACCCTTTGAGAGAAAAATGGCCAAGATGAAAGTTCCAGTCTCCTCACACCGATTCAAGCGCAACCAGCGACCTCCCCAGTACAAGAACCCAGTAAGTGGACCTTTGTGCCTCTTTGTGATTTCAAAATTTCCATGTTTTAGCATTTTAAATCCTTTTTCGTATGTTTTTTTATTTTCAAATTTTTGCACTATGAAAAGTCATACGACAGTCCACTGGGGCTTGTACAAGTTTTCAATTTCTTTTCAATTTTCATCTCGAAACTACTTGAAACTCATATGAGAGGGACCCATGTGTAGTACGACATTTCATCGAGTCCCTTAATTGTCGTACGAGAACTTATGCTTTGTCGTATACTCATGGATTGTTGTATGGCAACCTGTAGAAACTCGTACGAGTTTTGACACCAGTCTAAAAACTTGTATGGAAAATGGAGAATGTTTTTCACATCCTTAGGTCAATTTTTTTATTTTTCTGATTTCATAGGCTAATTCCTTAGCATTTAATGTACCTTCTAAAGTACTCAACTTTACAATTTTTGTACTTGTAGCCTAAATTTTGACAAAATTACTAATAGGATACCCTATTTTTGTGTTGTATAGGTCATATACCCTGATGTTCATGTCCAAATTTTGCATCTAGCGACCTAGAGAGTGTGTATTTCACTACCCGACCCGATGAGGGTTCACTTAGTATTGTGTGGATTTGAGTATTTGATACAGTTGCCTGAGATTCAAGTGAACCACGGTTTACTTATTGCTCTGATAGAGAGGTTCCACTCTGAGACATAGATGTTTCACTTGCCTATTGGAGAGCTCACAGTTACTCTTGAGGATGTATACTGGATACTACGTATTCCTTTCCATGGTCCTTGACCTGACTATGTCAGTTCGGGGAACTCGGGTCTGCATGCTTTTAGGAGATTATTCGGTGATGACACACAGCTGACTCACTCTATTTCATGGGAGTCATTAGTTTAGAGATATGGTGATACACATAGACTTGAGTGTATAGTAGCAGGTATGATAGGTGGCATCATTATGTTTAACCATCAGTATAATGGTCTCTTGATGGGTTGGGCCCCTATGGTAGCTCAGCTGATGGCTACTCCTTCTGAGTTGGAATGGGGTCAGTGTATGTTTGCCCATATGTTCTTCAAGATGCATGAGATAGTGTATCAAGAGAGAAAATATTTTTCTTCTGGGGTGTTAGTTCTTTAGATCTGGGCATGGGAGCACATCCCAATATGTCAACCAGTATGTTAGTCACAGAGACAGCCTTAGGAGCCGATGATATACATTTATTCTAGATATGTCACACATGTGCGCATGGGCATTACTGAGTATTGGAGGTGTGTCTTAGATGACATGACTTATTGCATTTGGAGGCCCTACTTACAAGTTGAGGCTTGACCTACTGCTCAGGCTCAGTTCGGTTAGTTCTGCCAGAGTCAGGTATTGATAGGGAGATCCACCACTATTCTTGAGCACTTCCTGATCACATGAGTTTGGAGATAGTATGGCCTCATCCAGGATGTACCATAGGAGCATGCTACTTATGCACAATTAGTTTGAGAGCTTGGATTGGGATGGACAGCTCATATGTCTTATGCTCTATGCATTCAAGATTATACAGGTTATGTTTTGAGAGATTGGAACTATAGACCATAGGTGGTAGATGCCAGATTTACAGATGCTTTCATTGCTTGGTTGGTGGAGCATTCAATGCGTAGGTTTTTTGATCCCACTAAATTGATACCATCGATGGAGGAGGTTGCAAATGTCACCCATGCACCTATGGGTCAAGGTCAGAGACGGTGTCAGGTTCAGATTCCTATTCTACACCCTACACCTCTAAGGCCTAGAGTTTTTGTTATGCCACAAAGACCAACTGGACATATGAGACCACCTCGTCATTCTAGTTCTACAGTAGGTAGGCCTATAGTTTTGCAGAGTAGATCCTCTAGAGGAGAGCATGGTACACTTGGTAGTATTGGTAGTGCAGATGAGGTACTGGGTGCTCAACAAGATGTAGGTGCTAATATTGGTGTTGCTTAGATGGATACATATATTGATCTAGGTGCAGAGATTAGACATCGTAAGGTGCGTAAGGTTGAGGTTGTTGATAAGCCTACTGAGGACATAGACATGCCTACTATAGATGTAGATCCTAGATTGGCCGACTCCACAGGATATCATTAGACGGCTTAGATTATAGGTTAGGTATTTGAGATTGTAGAGCGCTAGACTTGAGCTATGCCTCAAGGAGTCTGAGAGGCAATAGTTAGAGTAGTAGGGAGAGATCAGACGGTTATAGGCAAAGGTTACTCATCAAATTGCATGGAGTTCCTATTATGTCTCTATGTATTATGATGTTGTTCCTGCTACACATAGATTTCCTACATACTCTCAATATATGATTGCCTCAGAGGGAGCCAGAGCACCACAGGTTGATCCTGATCTAGATGCACCACCACCACCTCCACCATATGTAGAGGATTAGGCAGACAGCTGATCTATCTTAGTTTTCTGTTCATTTTTTTTATTTTGTCCATAGATATTGATCTGACTTTGATAGCTCACATGAGCGCATTCTTTTGTACTTTGTGCCAGTAGTGCACTCCTAACTATTTTGGTTATATGATATATATGAGATCGAGTTTTTGGTTATGACTTCATTTGTACTTGTCATTTTGATTATTTATGATATCATGTGATGTAAATTCTATGGGTAGTGTAGAATGTATGTAATATGCAAATGCAATGATTTCTTTCAAATGTAGGGATGTATGCAAATGTAATTGATAGATGGAAAATGTATGATCGTGATTATGCTATGCAATGATAAATGCACATGTATGTAATGCAATAGATGGGATGAATATGACATGTAATGCAAAGATACACATGATATGTTTTGCAGGTTTTGATGAAGACAAGTACTCAGTCTTTTGTCAAAAAGGATGCTTAACCTAGGATGGTGACTGCTTGCGGGTCTATGAAGAGATCTTCGTGTGAGATTCAGCTCTTATGATATGTTTGAAGAATCGTTTAAGCATTTAAGTTTGTTTAGCAATTGTGAGATCATGTAATCATGCAAAGTGCAAAAAAGACATGCAAAATGAAATGCAAACCTAAGACCTAGGACCTAGTCACTAATCATGTGTCAGTCATTTTCATCACTTAATTTTTAGTAGGTAATCAGATAAATCAATACAACATCCACTAGTTAGGAAACTATGAATATATGAAAATTGATTTTTGCACCAAATTCAATACAATGCCCACTAGTTAGACAACCATGGACATATGAATATTGATTTTGTTTTTGGAATGTCGGAGTAGATATAAGCATCGAGGCATAAACGCCAAGATGACCTGAATATCATGTCCATTTTGATATAGCAATTGGTATAAGCATCAGAACATAGACGTTGTGATGAGTTGAATATGCCTTGCAGTTCAAACACATCAAGCAATCAAGAGGTCATTCTAAATCTGTTGTGAATTACCCTTAGTGACCCTTTATCGTTCACACCCTTAGGTAAGATCGCATTTCATAGTAGGAGTAAGAACTCACTCAAAAGATAAAGTTAGATCAAACTTCCTTGAATTTTCTAGGTATCAATGGTCGAGGTACTCATGGCCATCCAATACGAGATGGAGGCTCTTACAGACGGACACCATTTCAATCCAGAATTTCCAAAGTTGTTAGATTTTCACATACAAGCATAAGACAAAGAAAAGATTTTTCCCCCAGTCATGACTCTCTAAATCTGATAAAGGACATCATTGAAGAGCTCGAAGGGACAAAATATGTAGAAATCTCAATGTGAATCAGTAAGCATACAAGGAGATAAAAGCATGAAGCAAAGATGGTTTTCAGTTTGTTGTTGATGTTTTTTTGTGATTGATTGCAAAATCCTTTCTAGTAAGGAGACTGACTGACTGAATCAGATGTAGCTTTGGAAGTACCCTGACTGGACATGACTCATCTGAGGTAGACTAGAGACCATAAGATATGACATTGATTGCCCCCAAGTTTGAAACATTGATAGGATACAGACATTTGAGTTGATTGGTGTACAAACAAACTTTATTGAAAATAGGAATGCGAAAACAAACCACGAGATATGTATAGACTAAAGCATGACTGAAAGCTGGGAAAGACCAAGATTACACTGATAGATGGAGAATTTTTTAACAAGTGGTGCCCGTTTGCTAGGTTTTCACCATCTTGGCAGAGATTTTATTTTTTCTACCAAGGTGCTTGTTTCTAGGTTTTCACCAAGGCACTTTTTCTTTTTCTCATTTTTTTTGTATTTTTCATTTTTTCAAATTTTGTTTACTTTTTTTTATTTTTTTGTGAATCATCAAGGTGCCTATTGCTAGGTTTTCACCAAGATATTCATTTTTTCAGGACTTTTTTAGATTTTTATGATCTTTTCGGGACATTTTACCATAGACTGAATGCCTTAGGCGTAGAATTTCTTTAGATGGAGAATGTTGATTGGTTCTCAGAGCTGTTCTCCTTTAGTCATTGAGAGTTGATAGTCTCCAGAGCCAAAAGTAGTAGTGATAACAAAGGGACCCAGCCAGTTGGGTTCAAACTTCCCCTTGCGTTCTCTATGTGATTGATTTTTAGGATTCTCTCTCAAGACTAGATCGCCAACCTGAAATTATTTGTGTCTGACTTTCTTGTTGTAACCTCTAGACATTCTCTTCTAATATACTCTGAGATGATCATATGTTTCTTGTTTGCGCTCATCTAGTAGTTCAAGTTCTTGCAATGTAGACACTCTATATCATCATTAGTTACTAGACCATGCATTTTGATTCTTAGTGATGGGATTTCAACCTCAATAGGCAACACTGCTTCAGACCCATAAACTAAAGTGAATGGTGTAGCCCTAGTGGATGTTCCGATACTTGTTCTATAGGCCCAAAGAGCTGGATTGATCATGAGATGCCAGTCTCTTCTTGTTTTATTAACTGTGTGATGCAAGATTTTCAACAGGTTCTTGTTTGATGCCTCTTCTTGTCCATTCCCTTGAGGATAATATATGGATGACCAATGTTGTGTGATCTTGAATTTTGAGCATAAGGAATCTAAGTCCTTGTTCTTGAATTGGCCACCATTATCTATGACTATAGAGTGTGGGACTCCATATCGATATATGATGTAGTTTAGAATGAACATAGATATTTTCTTGCCAATTGCTTGAGTCAAAGGGACTGCTTCTACCCATTTTGTAAAATAGTTAGTAGCTGTGATGATATGGGTATGTCCATTAGAAGAGTGTGGATAGATAGCACCTATAAGGTCAAATGCCCATTGTTGAAAAGGCCATTATGTAGTAAAGGGAATTAGATCTCTCCCTGGTGCATGAATCAAGTTTCTATGTACTTGACATTTTTGACAATTCTTAGCATACTTGATGGCCTCTTTTTCCATTTCAGGCCAATAGTACCCAGCCCTAATAAGTTTTTGAGCTAGTGTTAAACTATTGGAATGTGATCCACATATACCATCATGGACTTCCTCTAATGCATGTTGAGACTCTTCCTATTCTAAACATCTAAGGAGTGTACCATCTAGACCTCATTTGTACATATCATTACCAATGATGACATACCGGGATGCATTGCGAATAAGGTATCATTTCTCATGGTGGTTAAAGGAATCGGGAATGATTTGGTCTTGGAGATAGGAGAAAAGGTTTTTGTATCTGGATGAATCATGACCAACAATAGTACAGATCATGCGGGTTTCAGGGGAATCATATGCAAGCTAATATAATGCTTCCACTAGGAACTCATAGCATAGCTCATGTTCGGGCTACTATAGTAGAGATGATAAAGTTGCCATAGCATCAACAACCTTGTTCTCCAATCTAGGAATCTGTTCAAACGTGATAGATATGAAGTATTTCTTTAGATCATCTACCATGCATTGGTAGGGAACCAACTTCTCATCCTTTTTTTGATACACATCATTGACTTGGTGTATTACAAGTTATGAGTCTCCATGAATGTGTAATTCTGTCACTCGTCACTCAATTATTGTCTTCATTCCATTAAGCAAAGCTTCATATTTAGAAAAAAAAAATTTGCAAGGAAACTTTATTCTGAATGCCTTAGGTATTGAGTATCCTTGAGGTGTGATGAACAATATGCATGCTCCAGATCCATTCTATGTATAAGATCCATCAAAGAAAAGATGCCATGTCCTAGAAGATACGTGCATGATGGATGAATTAGGAAATTCCATCTGTAATGGCATATCATCAAACATTAGTGTGTCAACTAATTGATCTGCAATTATTTTTCCTTTAATAGATTTTCTTTTGACATATTCAATGTCAAATTCACTCAATAGCATCACCCATTTAGCTAATCTACCTGTGAGGGCAGCTTTGCTTAGTAGGTACTTTAGTGGATCAATCTTAGCTATGAGTTATGTTGTATGAGCTAACATGTAGTGTCTCAATTTCTATGATGAAAAGATCACATCTAGATAAGATTTCTCAATCATTGAATAGTTATTCTCATATGCTACCAATGTTCTACTAATGTAGAAAATAGCCCTTTCCTTTTTGTGTTCATCATGTTGTGCTAGCAATGCCCCCAGTGATGTATCTATGGTAAAGACATATAGGATCAATGGCTTCCCTTGAATAAGAGGCATCAAAATAGGAGGATTCACCAAATATTGCTTGATATGGTTAAAATTCTTTTCACACTCCTCGTTCCATGCAAAAATCACACCTTTATGTAATGTTTTTGTGAAAGGTTGTGAGATGTCTACTAGCTAAGATATGAAGCGTCTAATAGATTGTACCCTCCCTTGTAATGTTCTCATTTGACTGATATTCTTAGGAGGTTGCATCTCCATGATAGCTTTAACCTTTGCTGGATCTACTTCAATTCCTTTCTTTGAAACAATGTAGCCTAACAGCTTTCCAAAAGTGATGCCAAAAGCACACTTCTTAGGATTTAGTCTAAGACTAAACTTCTCTATTCAATATAGTATTTTTCTCAAATCATTTAGATGTTCAGATCTTATCATATATTTAGCCAAAGTGTCATCAACATAATCCTCCATAGTTCAATGCATCATGTCATGAAAAATAGACGTCATAGCTCTTTGATATGTAGCACCTGCATTCTTCAAACCAAATGGCATGACATTCCAATAGAAGGTACCCCACACACATGTGAAAGTAGTTTTCTCTTGATCCTTTGGAGCAATTTGTATTTGGTTGTATCTAGAAAAAAAATCCATTAAAGAATAAATATCAAAGCCGGCAGTCATGTCCACTATCATATCGATATTTGGTAATGAAAAATCATCCTTATGGCATACCTTGTTTAAAACTCTAAAATCTGTGCATACTCTTATAGATTTGTCTAGTTTTGATACTGGAACAATGTTAGAGATCCATTCAACATAATCAATAACTCAAATAAATCTAGCTTTTAGTAGTTTCTCTAATTCATCTTTGACCAAGAGTGCAACATGTGGATGCATCTTTCTCAAATTTTGTTTGACAGGTTTGACTCCTAGAGCTATGGATAAATGGTGCATTATAAGATTAGGATCTAACCCTGGTATATTTGAATATTTCCATGAAAAGTTGATCTTCTTCTCTGTTAGAAACTCGGTAAATGTTTCATTTTCTTCTTTTGATAAGGATTGTGCTACATGGATCAACTGTGGTTCTTCTGCTATTCCCAAGTTGATAGACTGAGTGGGCTCTATCAGTACAAGAGATCTGTCCTATAAATGACTCGGAAGGACATCAAATATCTCATCCTTAGGCACCTAAGAGAGGTTTTCACCTTTAGATACATCTTTTATTTTTACTTTTGTAGGTTCTGAGACTGCCACAAAGTGGTTTTCACCCTCAGAACTCCTTTTCTTTTTATTTTTATTCTTATTCTTTTGACTAAGGTACTTGATGTCCGACTCCGTCATGCCAATGCTTGATTCACTGATGGAAGTTGTCATAGGCTTCACTACATTTAGGTAGCAAGAAAGGGCATAGTCATTTGGAAAGGTATAGATATCTTGGGTCAGATTTGTGGAGGTTTGGTCAAGAAGTTCAGGATGTTGGATAGTCAAAGTGGGGAAGGATTGGGAAATGGAATTTACAGATATGGATCTGTCATCATTGGTCCCAACCTGACTCCCAAGTTTGAAGGTGATATTACAACTTATAAAAATGTTCAATTCATGAATAGGCTCAATGTCATCGTGGGAGTCCACCTCAGCCATAGGCAGATCAAACTTGTTAATTTTTTCATTTCGCTCTAGACTCACGTTGGGTTTAGGTGCATATTGGTGAATAATAGCAATATGTTTTTCTGTGATAAGCTCATCTTCCTCTGGAATGACTCCCCATTCATAGTCATTTGATTCCTTATCTATGCCTCAAAGAAATCTGAGAATATGTGTGAAATCAGGATGGATTCCCCAAGAAGGGTTTCCTTCTGATTCTGATTTGAATTCATACTCATGAGAGCCTATCTCAGAATCACTATGTTGCTCCAATTGTTCAACTATTTGGGTAGTTTCAATGGGTTCCGCTTGTTTGATTTTAGTAGTAGGTTCTTGTGTTTCTACTACATTGCTATTCTCCTTAGGTTTCTCTTCATCTTTAAGGAGGTCTAGTATTTCTTTAGGAAAATGCTCAGAAGGAATGAGCTTATCAGTGGTGTCTAAATTATCACTATCAGATTGTTGTGTTTCTTCCTTTAGTTGAAATGTTGTTGATGGTTCAATCTATTCTAAGACATGTGGAGAGTTTTTGCTAAGATAAAAAGGCTTCTTTTGATATCCTAGACCCATAGTATTCTTTTTTTTTCGACCATGGTGGTCAAGAGGTGACATAAGACCTTTACCTTGTATTCCTAGAGGTCCTTTTTTAGTGTATCCCATTTTTGTGATCAATTTGTCTCCTGGTCCATATGACTTCTGAGGAATTTTGCTTGAAGTGGAGTCACATTTCTAGACTGATTGGGATTGAGACTCATCTTTGTATAACCATGTAAGCACAACTTCTTCTTCATCAAAATTTTGTTTAGATACTTGCTCTATGACAAAACTTCCATTGAATATAACCTGGGATTCCTTAGCATTGGGTTTCACTTTATCTGAAGGTTGTCCATAAGATTTTAGGGACAATAGGAGAGATGTGAGAGATAAGACTGGTTCCATTGTGTATTCTCCCATACCATTTTCTTTGATTTTGACCTCTTTTGCAATGTCTTCCATCTTGGATGTAGATGCAACATCTGGTTGCTTAGTGGAATATTCTCTATTATTAGGAACAAGTTTATCAGCACTTTCTTTCAATGCATTGCAAGTTGTAGATTTTTCAGCTGGAATTGTTACCTCTACTCATTCATAAGGAAATTTCACACATTGATGGTATGTGGAAGGAATAGCTCACATTTCATGTATCCAGGGTCTCCCTAGAAGAATGTCGTAAGCCAAAGGTAGATCAAGAACTTGAAATGTGATATCTCTGATAACTAGACCTGTTCTGATAGGTAAAACAATTATTCCTTTGGAAGGTCTTTCTTGTTCATCATATGCCTTGATATTTATCTTATTTTTAGGATCAATGGAAGCTTCTGATAATTCCAGTTGTGTGATCAAGCTGTAAGAACAAATGTTGAGACCGGCACCTCCATCTATCAACACACATTTGACATGATGGTTTTGGATCAAGAATTCAATGTGCAAGGGCTGGTTATGCGGATGACTTAATGAGTTATCATCTTCCTCTAAAAAGGAGATATACTGGGGAGACGTCAGATGACCAACCATAGTCTGGAATCTGTCTAAATCAAGGTTGTCAGGAACATTGGATCCAAGCAGGGCTTTGTCCAGAATGGCTCTATGAGCTGGAGATATCTGAAGCAACTCAAACATGGAGATTTTTGCATTTGTATGCTAGAGTTGTTGGACTATACTGTATGATGTAGGCCTCGTGTCTTTAGGATTCAATTTTGAGGCAGCCCTCTATTTAGAAGTAGATGAAAGATTAAAAGGCATCTTAGGGACATTTGATGAATCTGAGTTTTGTCCTTGTAGATGTGCCTGAGCTTGTGATCAAGTAATTGCATTTGCTGATTGATTATCTCTATCTTTTTTCACAATGGTGATGACATTGCAATGTTCATATAAGCAAGGTTCCACCATGTTTATGACAGCATTGTTTCTAGAGTAGGCGTAATTGACTTTAGCACCCATATTAGGCTAAGAAGATGAATCTCCTTGATTATGCTTCAGAAATGGTTCCATGAATGTTGTATGATCATTATTTATTTTATGATTGTCAATTACAATTTCTCCATTATCAATTTTGTCTTGTTTGAGATGCTTTAAGTGCTGGCAGTTACTGATTTTATGACCCTTATTGCGATGGAAGTCACAAAAATCGTTCTCTTTCCACCATTTTAGTTTAGGTTTGAGATCAAATGGTTGGATCTCAAGAAATGTGATGATTTTGTTGGCCAAGAGATTTTTCATCATGGATTCCAAGGATTCTTCAAGAGGAGTAAACTTGCATTTAGGATCTGTGGCCCAAGGTTTATAGTCAGATGGCTTCATGTTAGATTCTGTCACTTTTACCTTAGAGGCTTTGATGGATGGGGTACCAACAGTGAGATTGAAAGTGGGTGCCTTAAATGGGGGATGGACATTATCAAAAATTCCATCTGTGATGATGCCTTTATTCTTGTTCCAATTTTTGTTCTTGTCTTTGGAAGTAGATCCAGATTCATACTTATCTTTTTGAAGGGATACATCTCCCTTTTTCACAAGGACTTTCTCAATTTTGATTACATTGTCTACCATTTTATTGAAGGATGTATGATTTTGCATTTGTAAAGGGTAGTTCATTTTTGGAACAAGATTGTTGATGAAGATTTCCAGCTTCTCTATTTCTGAAATGGATCTAGCATATAGAGAAAACTTCTTCCTCCATCGTTTGAGGAAAGTCAGGAATGGTTCTCTTGTGTATTGTTTCAGATTACAAATGTCGATCATAGTGACCAGATGTTTGATGTTGTAGGAGTATTTATGATAGAATATCTTGATTAACTCCTCAAAGGTTTTGATAGTAGGTGGCATTTTTTAGAACCAATGAATGGCTGCTCCTCCCAGAGATCATGGGAAAAGATGCATTAAGTGGGTTGGTTCATGCATGAACTCCATGGATTGAGTAAAAAATTCTCTGACATGATCTTGAGGGTCAGAGTTTCCATCATATTTATCATACTTAGGCATCTCCACTCTCTTTGGGAATGGTGGCATGTACAAGTCTTTATCAAATGGAAAAGGACATAGAGCCTCCATGGAGAACTCCTTAGGTTCCTTCTCTTTTTTGAGTTTTTTGAGCTTGACTTTCATGGCATGCATCTATTTCATCATAGTTGTGATAGGAGTTTCTTTCTCTTGAGTAATGATATCTTCAACATTAAAGTGTGGAGGAAGTTTAGCTCCTTGTTGAGCTAACTCTAGAAAGTATGCATCTCTGTCTTCCCTCAAGAAGTGTTTCATCATTCTCTTGAAATTATCATCATTCTAGTATTGGGCAATTTCAAAAGGTGTGGGTTCTTGATCTGCACCATGTTGAGACTGATGTCCTTGGGACCCTTGGTTTTCTCCTCCTTGAGACATGGTGTTGTTAGGAGAACTAGCAGGGATTGATTGATGTGGGGTTGTTTGATGACCTGCGTGGATTGATGTAGGTGGGGTGATGTAACCACCTTTCAAGAAAAGATTGCAAAGTACATCTTCTCCAAATTTGTTAGTGTTGTAAGGTTGATGAAAGGTGTCAGTAATCACAGAAGATTTTGTTGAAGAGGGTTTGGGTTTTTCTCTTTCTTTTCTTTGTGATGAAGCTCTAGTTTCCACCATTAACCTTAGGTGAAGCAAGAGAGAAAGATGAAGACAACTGAAGAATGACCTGATTCAAGAGGATCGAATGACGCAACCTTGTCAAGATTGAATTGATTTTAAGATTGATTAGATGTAAGTGCAAGATACTATGCCCTAGTTGTATGGGTAGATGCCCAAAAGATGGCAGACACGAGCTCGCAACACTTAGCCATTTTGATGAAGATTCTGAAGATGATGATTAACAAGGTTTTGACACAAGATGAAAAAGATTCAAATCAAAAGATCAAAAGGCTGGATCAAACTCAAGAGACCACTTTTAGGCAAATAGATTGGATTTCTTCTAGTTTCTGCTATGTTCTTAACACAATGATTATTTTGAGAGAATCTAGAAGTAGGCTGTAAAAATTAGATTTCTGACAAATTTTGGAGTTTTCTGACAACTTTTGAAAATTTTGATATGAGTTTCTCCAAGCTCGTACGAATCTGGGTTGTCTCTGGCATGATAGTTGTCAAAACTCGTACAACAATTGACACCAGGGTTTGATTTTCTTTGAATTTTCCTAACAAAACTCGTACGACAATATAAAAGCTCTCATACAACAATCTAGGGGTTCTGATACGACTTTTGGCAAAACTCGTACGACTTTCTAAGACTGCAAGATGACTTTTGACTCCAGAAAGGATTTTTGCTTCAGTTTTGCAATTTTTCAGTTTTTCAATTTCAGATTGTTGGCAAAGTTTTATGTCCAAGTTTGAATATCTATTTAAACATTCATCTCAGGTTCATTCATTTCAAGTACCAAGTAGATATCAAGCATGTAGAATAGCAAGAAATCATCTTAAAACAATGAACAAGGGAAAAAGCAACCTTGCTCATGAACAAGAAATGGTGACTTATCGTGCTAATCCCTAGGAATGCTACTTGTGTATGTTCTCAAGAGTTTTTCAATAACACACATAGTCCTAGAAAATGAAAAAATTGGCCTTGCTAGGGTTTGTAGTAATGGTCTGACTGCAACTTTTGTGATCTCAAGAGGGCAAACTCCAATCCAGGCGCACCGGGGTTTTAACATAGTCCAAGAATTTAATCAATCAGGAGCTGTTAGGGAGATCTGACAGCCCATCAAGAGACCACACTTGTGGAGATTTCCTCCACAAAGACATTTATATAGCATTTGTTGCTACCATGGTGAAAATGGCTATTACTACTTGAGGTTCCATCCACGTGGTTGACCCAATAAAGGGAATGTCCACTACGGTTAACCCTCTCTAAAGGTGACTCACAAAAGATACCACATGGGGACTTGGTCTAGATCCATGGATTTGAGTTTTTGATACTACCCAAAAAGGGAGTAGAGTATAGTCCTCTAGCCTTATCACTTTTACCCAAACATAGTAGACAGATCAATTTGACACGCTAAGACTAAAATTACCTCACCAAGGCTTGTGATGTCAACAACAATGTCTACCAAGCTCTCTAAGAGGGACCAAGAGAGAACGTACCGATCAAAGTTGAGGACCAAACCAAGTAGAATGTGAGATAATCATAGTAACCTCCCTACCTACAAGGGGATCTATCATCAAGAAGAGCTTCACATGCAAAAATAAGTGAATGAAGCTCACTCTCTCAAGATCATCCGCAAATAGTATTCATAGGGCCTAATTACTATGTGTAATAGATATGAAAAAAGAAAATCTATGTTCATTTTATAGCCCAAAACTAAAGTCTAATTTATGAAAGTTGGAAAGGCACTCAAGATTGACACAAAAGAGGTTCATTTTATATCCAAATTGCAGTGTTATCAGATCATAATAGAATACCTGAATTCCCTTGCAACGTGCTTAGTAGATTTTTACCTGATTTTCAGCTAAGTTGAGCAATCCCGCGAGCAAAGAGATCAGAAACAACATAAATCAATTGTTAGGCTTAGCTGTCAAAATCTGAAATCAAATCTGAAATGATTGTTTTTTGCAATTCTGTTATCAAAAAAATGAAATTTTGACACCAAAACTCATACGACAGTGGACTGCTGCTCGTACGACTCTTCAGGCACAAAATGATAGTGGGCTAGTGATTAAACAACTTTTCAAAATCTCATATGACAGTCTACATAAATTTGACATGACACTTCAGATTTTCGTCTATCGTATGATAGACAAGAGGTCTTGGTACGATAATCTATCAAATGGCATATGAAAAATGTACGGAAAAAAAGATAAAAATCATAGTTTTGAAAGAAAAATGATAGAAAATTTATTAGAAAGAAATGGAAACCCATTTCAGGGCCCCATGATGGGTGCCAAAAATGTGTGTGTGAAAATTGTACCTAGCTGTGGACACAACACTTTAGTAAAACATTAGAGATTAGAAAAATTGAAATCTACAATGAAAATGAAACTAAGCTAACTAGGTGATTTACTGCCTTCTAGTAGATGCGAGTATGTATTCTCAGATTAGACCAAGATCAATGATAATGCAACACCTAAACGAAGGATTTAAATGATTGAAAGCAATGAGATATGAATGCAAATTAATCTATCTTTTTGGGATTTTTGATGCAATAAGATGAAAAACTTGATATGAATCTAATATAGATGAATGAAAGTGATATGCAAATTGATCTAAGATGATATACTAAATGCTCAAAAATGATAATGAAAATCTCACAATAGCCTTGATTCGCAAAAGCTTGATTCTTCGGATGCAAATTCGTCAGAGTAAGGATGCAAGTTCGAGGGTCTTTTTTGTGTAGAGCTTAGCCTTGGTTTTATAGAAATCCGGGGCTTGAGGATGCATTGAAAAAAAGCCATAAATCACTCTTGATAAACTCAGGTTGATTTTTAAGTTAACAAGAAATCAGAATTAGTTAACTCACAAAATCATGTAAAATCATGCAAGAACAACTTTTTGACTCAAATCAGAAGTTTAGATCAGCTTTTAACTCAAAATAGATGTTGAGTTTCAAAAAGCTAACAACTTGAATTGATTTTCTGATTTAAAGTTTAACTGCTCTTCGAATGTGCATAGATAATTATGAATTAATTTAAAAATAAAGTGATTTATCTTCAACTTAACTGATTTTAAATTTAAAAATAACTGATCTATGGGTTAATCAATTATTAAATCAAACTGATATTCAAAACTATATCATTTAATTTGACAATTTGATTTAATCAATTAAATAAGAATTCAACTGATTATTTTTAGCAAATTTGATTTATTGTAAATTAAATAATATAAATTAAGAATAAATAGAATTAAATCTAATTAAATAATTAAGTGGTAGTATTAAATTAATTAATTAAATATTCAGCATATTCAATTAATCAACTTTAGGATAAATGTGATTTATCCCCAAATAATATTCAATTAAAGATAATTAGGATAAATTAGGAATATTTAAGGAATATTCTCTGATGCAAAATTAGGATAATCAATTAGGGTTTTGATAAACTGATGTGCAGATGTGCCTTAGGTTAGGACTTTGATGTCAATTTCATTCAATTTGAAGATGTAGGAGGTCAATGAACCTATAGCCCATTTTTGGGGTATTACAATTCTGATGATGATGATGATTTGGATTATGAGGAGATTGGATTTATTGCTATTAAAGATGAAAAACCAGTGCATGAAGAAAAAGCTTTAGTATCACATGTTGACAAGAAATCTAAATGGATTATAGATAGTGGTTGCTCACATCATATGACTAGAGACAAAAACAAGTTTTTTAAATTAGTGAAGTATGATGGTGGTGTTGTCAGATTCAAAGACAATGTTCCTAAATCTATCATAGGAGTAGGATCTATTACTTTGGATGGAAAAATTAATACTGACAATGTATTTCTCATTGATGGACTTAAGTATAACTTGTTGAGTGTTGGACAACTGATGGATAGGGTATTTTAATTAAATTTCTTTGATGGGAAATGTTTTATCAGAGGTAAGATAGGAAACTTGATTGCAACTGATACTAAATCTAGAGGTAATGTATTTGAGTTAAATACATCTACAGCTTCTTGTTTTGTTGCAAAGGTAGATGACAATTGGTTATGGCACAAAATATTTTGTCATGTTAATTTTGATAATATTGTGAAGGAAAGGTTGACTAATGCAGTAAGAGATCTACCAAAGATTGTAAAACCATCTAACACTGTATGTAGAGAATGTGTTATGGGAATATAGACTAGAAGTAGTTATAAAAGGAAATCATATATAGCAAAAGGAAAGTTGGATCTAGTACATACAGACCTATGTGGACCTACAAGGACAAGATCATACTATGGTGAAAGGTATTTTATACTTTTTGTTGATGACTTTTCAAGAATGATGTGGGTCACTTACTTGAAAGAGAAATTAGAAGCATTTGATAAATTCAAGATATTCAAAGAAAAAGTAGACAATGAATCAGGCTTAAAGTTAAAATATTTGAGGTCAGACAGAGGTGGAGATTTTACTTCAAATTTATTCAATTCATATTGTGAAGAGCATGGAATACAAAGACAAACATCTGTTCCTAGGACTCCACAACAGAATGAGATAGAACAGTGAAGGAATAGAACAATACTGGATGTTGCTAGAACAATTTTGCTTAAAGTAAATATATCTCATGTGCATCGGAGAGAAGTTTTTGGGACAGTGGTGTACACATTAAACAGAATTCAAATCAAAGAAGGTACAAGTAAGAATCCTTATGAATTGTGGTTTGATGATACTCCTACTGTAAAATATTTTGGAATATTTGGTAGTAAATGCTATATCAAGAGGGATGATGAGATAGGGAAATTTGATGCTAGAAGTGATGAAGGAATTTTCCTTGGTTATTCTACTAAAAGTAAGGCTTACAAATGTTTTAACCTAAGAGTAAGGAAGATGATTGAGAGTAACAATGTGAAGATAGATGAAAGGTTTCAGGTACAAGAAAGAATGTATGATTGTAATCAGAATACAGAGATCAAGGAGGTTGTTACTGTAATACCCCAAAATTAGCACCTTACAATTTCAAGCAATTTTGGTGCATTCCTCAAATTTCTACATCATCGAAGTCCTATTTTACTAGGCAATTTTCTCTCTCCTACTTGACTTTATTTAACTAGATGTCAATTGAAAAAGACCTAAACTTGCATTAATCTCACACTATAATTAATTCCTAAGTATTCAACTTTATTAGTTAAATAATCCCTATGATAAATTGATTTAATTCTAAAGTCCTAAGTGCTTTAAATTAAATTAAAATCCACCCCCTTTAGCTAATACACATAAAGGAATTAATAATTACTTGGTTATTTGAATGGACACCTTTATTTGAATTAATAATTCAAATTATTCGAAGGGTCACCCATATATGGCAATAATTCATTCTTTTTTTTAAGTAATTCCTCAATATTTGTCTCAAAGGGGAATGAAGAGTCAACCGTTTCATTTCAAGAAACTCTTCATCCTTCCTCCGGGCTTGTCTATATTATGAACCTTCTCCTTCATTTGAAAAAAAAGCAATTGTGAGAGTATCAAAACTATAGAAAAATTTAGTCTCAATTATTTACAAGATTTGTTATTGCATAATTAGATTAATTCTTCATTTCTAGTTAATTGCATTCTCATAGTAGAGTAATTTGCTTATTGCTATTAGCTTAATCTTCATATTTCTTTCAAGCTTTTAGATTATAATCTGCAGTTCATTCTTAGATTAATGGCATATTCATCTTAGATTAATTGCACTTTGTTCATCTTTCAAGCTTTCAAATCCTCCGTATTAGCTTGGTCTTATGGTTGTTGGCTCTCCAATTTGAGAGCAATTCAAACACCCTAGTTAATTAGGAGGCAACAGGTCAAATCGATAGAATCTTGTGAATTGAGTAATTCATACTCCTCTTCATGATTCGATGATCAAGCAATGACTATGTTGTGTATATGGCTGGATTAGAGGTCCATGTTTAGCTATAAACATTTTGGCACCCACCGTCGGGCAGAAAAACTAATTTCTGGCCTCACTCTTGAATTTTCTGATAAGAAATTTGAACTTTTTTGTGCATCCGTACTTCACTATGTAAGGAATTTCACATGAGATTCCAGAGTGTGTCATGTGAAGATTCTCTCCCAGTAGCATTCTGTCATGTGAAGAAATTTTTTCTCACATAGCTCTTTGCACTTTCTCATGTGCAGGGTAGTACTTTCTCACGCGAAGTTGTGCTGTCAGTCATTTAAATTTTCTAGATTCTACAATTTACTGTTACTTTTTCCTGACATTTACTTTTTGTTGTTGATTTGATATCTCTATTTCTATCATAGCGTAATAGTGGTTTGCAGGTCACTTGTTGAAGATCATAAAAACTTGCTAATAGTTTGCTTGCAGGACGGTTGTTGAAGATCATTTTAAAATGTTGTGCTTGTTTACTATTTTTCATTCACATAGTCTAAATAGGGCCTTGTTAAAATTTCTTAAGGGTCCTGATAGAAAAGTAGGGGAATAGGCTCTTCATTACATGGAAGTGATGCCCATGAATGAAACTAAAACCCAGATGTTGCTAGAATGATGGATACCTGGGGAAGTGGGTAAAGGTAGTGAATCTTTAGCACATTCACTTGCTAGGGGATTATGCTCTTCTCTCTTTGAGAGAACCAGAAACCCAAAAGCTTGTGGATTTGGTGCAGTAAAAATAACTTGGTGATGAATATGCTTGATGTGTTTGGGTAAGGTGAAGAGGTAGTGAAGTATTCTCTTCTCTCTTTGAGAGAATCAAAAAATTCAACCCTCAAATCCAAGCCGAGTTGAGTCACCTTTAGAGGGCCTGTCGGAAGTTGAACCTCCGAGAATGACCCAAGTGAGTACACACCTATCACCAGTGATTCCACCTCACTATAATAAAGAAATATTTGTTGAGTCTAAAGAATCTAATCCATGTTAGCTTCCTTCTCATGATTTCAACTATCATCATGAGAAGGCTCTGTCTGTTGTACTGAGCAGCACCGCTCCTATCCCTGCTTGCGGGGGTGTATGACTTTCAAGTGTCAGTGTGGTTGTGAGGCCCTAGCCCTATATCAGGGGCACTAGAGGTTAGTGTGAATGAAATCCTATTAAAAACTTTCCCTAGTTAGTTTCCTACCTAGATCACCTCTGAAAGGAACCATAATCTTTGCGCAGGGAGGGGGAAGAATCTCTCCCGTAGATTCTCACCATAGGCATGCACCTAGATGTTTGAAGGTGGTCTATGAAACTAGCCCCTGCTTCAAGGGTAACCTTTGAACATATACTATTGATTCCTTGGAAACACCAAAAACATGGGCACCCTCTAGGGGGTGACACGGCTGTGTGAGGTGAACGCATGTGCATAAGCAGTGAGGCAAAGGTTTTGTCTTCTCACCATTTTTTTTTGTAGGGATAACTATGTGTTTGTTATCAAGTCTTAAACTTGTCCAATCATGATTAAATAAAGACTCCCATGATACTACCAAGTTGCTTTATCCTTGGTAGGTATGTTAGCAACTACTTCTTGTGTCACAAGTGCTTGATCTAAACCTTCATGCTTGTAAACAAATGCTTGAAACCTTCAAACTGAGATTGTTGATTAAGCTATCCTTCAAACCTGTCTGGAAACTAGATTTTCTATCTAAGAACCATCTGCATTGTGTCTCAAAACCTATCTTTTATCTCAAAATTTGTGTCAAACTATCGAACATTGGTATCTTCCCACGCGAAGTTCAAAAAATTGAGCACTTTTTCATGCGAAACAACATTCTCTCACACGAAGCCTGGCACTTTCTCGCGTGACCCTGCACTTTCTCACATGAACCTATACCCTATTTTCAAAAATAGCAAGCTATTTCTGGTTGACTGATCAAACTTCTTCCCAATCTGCTTTTTGTCTGGGGACTGTCTACTTTTTCCCCTGTCGTTCACTATCATAAACTGTCTCAAGTTGAGAACCGACCAATTATTGCTTTGACTTGTTTTGTCTCTCCTTTTTTTGCCTGATCTCTTTTTTCTTGTGTACCTCGTGTCACAATAGTCTTATCTTGACTGTTCTAGCCACTCTCTTGATGATTCATGCTAGGTCCATCTCACATCTTGGTTGTTCTAGCCATTTATCTCTTTTTCATTACCTTAGAGATAGAGTTTTAGCATTATCCCAAGTCTTCTCTCATCACATCTTCATCTATGACTATCACAACTAGAAGTGGCAAAAATTTCCCCATTCAAAATACTAGTCAAGGTAGAGGCAAGCCTCATAATAAAGAAATAGATCATTGTGAGGGATCCTCAAGTTCTTCATTGACTACTTTGAAAGATAGCCCATCTCAATCATCACCTCCGATGTTCCAAGAGTATTTTAATCCATTGTTTCAAGCACAACCTAGTTTCTCATTTCAAGAATAGGACAACTCATTCTTCCAAAACAACTCATTGTTTCATAACTTTGGGAGACTACTCCCTTAGACTACTATTATTGAGTCTATTGATCCTATTGAAGATATCGACTCATTTGAATCTTTTGACTTGCTTGATCATGTTCATGCACCAAAAGTTACCTTAGCTACACCCTTTCGACATCGTTCATATCATTTTACTGAGTCTTTGTTTGTTGCACAGTCCTACGTTGACAAGATGGGAGATCCATTTGACTTCCAATCAGGCAAATATGGCCAAACTCATGATCAATCTTAGAACAAAAACTATCATGGTCAATCTTCTAATGACCAACATCATGTCCAACCTCAAAATGAACAACATCATGGTCAATCTCAACATGACCAAAATCAATCTCATAATGATCAATCCTGAAACAAATCTCAAGGCAATCGACAAGCATACCACTATCACCCTCCTCCATATGACCAAGACCAAGATGATCAGCAACAAGACCAAATTCCTAAAATTTATGAGATTCTTGGGAATGAAGATGATGTCATAACTCATAATGACATAGTTGCTACTAAAGCTAATAATAATCTTATCAAAATGATGGAGATCCTACTCTTAGAAGAAAAGGAGAAGTACTTTCTTGAGTTAGCTCAACAAGGGGCCAAGTTACCCCCAAAATTCCAAGTTGAAATGCTTGTGGCTAAAGAGGAAGAGACTAAAACTACCAAGTTTCAAAAGATGATTCAGAATATGCAAGATCAGATTAGCCAGCTTGCAAAGGAAAAGGATAAGCCCACACAATAATTCACAATGGATAGCATATGCCCTTTTCCATTCGACAAGAGTCTTCGCATGCCTCCTTTCCCAAAAGGAGTGGAGTTGCCCAAATATGACAAGTACATGGGTACTACTGATCCCCAAGATCACTTGAGGGAGTTTGGTGCTTTGTCCATGGAATTCATGCATGATCAAACTTATCTTATGAGACTCTTTCCCCGTAGCTTGGGTGGGCTAGCTACAGAATGCTTCTACCGATTACTCCCTGGGATTAAGACTTTTGATGAGATTGCTAATCTATTTCTTCAAAATTATTCGCACAACATTCAACACCCTATCAACATCTGTGATTTGTGTAATCTAAAACAGTGATAGGGAGAGTCTTTCTTGTCTTTTCTCAAAAGGTGGATACAACTTTGCATGAAGTATCCTCGCAAGCTACCTGAATCTGAGAAACTTGATATCTTTTTGGACAATCTCATTCCTTATTTCAGATATCAAGTGCAACTACAAGGTCCTTTGACTTTTGACAACATGATCAAATAAGCTGTAAGAATAGAGGCCTTTATGGTTAAGAAAGGAGAATTAACTTTGAATAAGGACAATAAATAAGGGTTCTCCTCAAACAAGGATAAAGGAAAGGTTGTCAATAAGAATAGAGATGTGGTAAACAATGGAGTGGTTGATAATGTGTCTTCAAAGCCTTCAAAGTCTATTTTCAATCTCACCTCAAGTATACAAGTGGCTAAGGTTGTTGAAAAGACCACAATAGACAATCAGAAAACTTCAAGATTTTCTAAGAATAAGCCTTGGGCCTCTTGACCCAAGCATGAATTCACCTCTCTCGGGGAGCCTCTTGATGTGGTCTATAAAACTCTTGTGCAAAATTAGATTCTCACTCCTTTGGAAAAGCATCTTTATGACCCACAACCATGACCTCATTGGTGGAATGACAATGCATATTGTGACTATCACCAAAACATTCATCATAAGACTTCCACTTGCCTCCAGTTGAAGCATAAGGTTCAAGATCTAATTGATAATGGTGACATTGTTGTAGAAAAATAGAACAAGAATTTGGACCATCAGGTGTTTAAGAATCCCTTCCCTCCTCATGAGAAAGGTGAATCTTCCAAAGCTAAAAATACCAACACCAAAGTTAACTATATGTACACTGCTAATGATGATGTCATCAACATGATTGAACCTGTTGGGGTTGAGTATTGCGATGTGATTACCATCAAGAGGTACATAGATGATCCTAAATATAAGACTCCTTTCATCTTGCAAAGCTCCTCATCTCATTTGTCTGAATCTGAACAACCCCGGGATTGTGCCAATGTTGTTACTCGATCCCGTGGAAGAGTTGTTTTGAAGGGTTCTGACCCTCCTACATCCACTCTTAAGAAAACTACAAATAAGACTATTGCTGGTCCTACCAACAAAGTCTTGAAATTAACCCCTACACCTAGCACTACTAGCTATAGCATCTTATATCAAATCCAAAGAACCAATGCTCAGATTACCATTTTCAAGCTGTCGAAGATCTCACCTACCCATAGGGAGATTCTGGATAAAGCCCTCACCGAGGAAAATGTCCCCAAAGATCTTGATCTCGACCAGTTCTGATCTATGGTGGGTCATTTAACATCACCTTATTATTTATCCTTCTCTGAAGAAGATGATCACTCTCTTATTCATTCGCATAATGCTCCTTTGCACATAGAGGTCATGATAGGGCCCAAGCACATTCGTTGCATGCTTATAGACAATGGTGCTAGTCTCAATATTTGTTCTGCCAAATTGCTTACCCAGCTAAGATATGATGAGGATTGCATAGACTCCTGAAAAAAGATTACTATCAAAGCTTATGATGAAGAGGAATGCAAATCCCAAGGCTTAGTTGTGCTACCTATCCACATTGGCCCTATTGAGAGAGATGTTACTTTTCAAGTCCTAGATATTCCTCTCTCATACAATATCTTGTTAGGTCAGCCATGGATTCATGAGATGTAGGTTGTTCCATCTATGTACCAACAGTGCATCAAGTTCCCATTTCACGGAGCTGAAGTGACGGTACCTACAAATACAAATTATTCTTGCAACATGCTCACATAGTCTGTCGATAGTCTTGTTCCTGCTAATAGAGAGTCTACAAAGTTCTATGATGCTAAATTGAAAGAGATGGAATATACACTAAAGCTTAAGGATGTCAGCATGGGAGGATATCAAATTGAACCTATGATATCACTGGCAGCTCTCCCTCCATCTCCACACTCTTATGGGAGACCTTCTGATAATAAAAAACCTTCTGATGACTCTCCTCAAATGGTTTATGATGGCACCTTTTTACAGGCCTCCACACTATTAGAAGATGAGGATGAAGAAAGAGCTATCACAGCTTGGATCTATAAAGGGAAAGAAACATTTGAAGAAACTACTCCTCCTCTAGACTTAGAGCAAGAGACATATACCGAAGCCTTCAAGATCATGAAGTGTTTCTACTATAAAGGAAGCGGTCCCATAGGAATGAATAACAATGGTTGTCCGAAACCCATTGAAGCTATAGGTCACCGCACAAAAGACACTTCTAGCTTAGGCTTCAAAAAGATCCCCTTTCATATAGGGATAAACAAGTTTGTGCTAGATCCTGAACTTGAACCTGAACTAGAATTGGAAGATGCTACTCCAAAGGTAAATCCAGAGACCGGCTCCAATGAGGACACTTTTCCATATCCTATTCCTTTAGAACTTGCTATGCTCTTTGTAGAGCTAGATGAGCCTGTTATACCTGTCCATCTGGTAGGACCAAATAGTGATTCTGATGAGACTACTTCAATGCACTAGTTCACATATGATCAGTGGAAAGAAACATTAACTAATAATCCCAACTTTCAAGGTGAACAATATAGGTCGCCACACTTCCAAAAGTGGTTTTAAAAAGAACAACTTTAGCAAGTCGTTAATGCTACAAGAGATGAAGATGAGTCTAAAGATACAACTAGTGATAATGGAATTCCCACATCAAGTACTAATTCCCATGAGTACAAATTTAACTCTTTGACTGATGCTATTTGTGATAAAGATATAGACACGGTGTATACATTTGAAAACCCTCTTGAAATAGGTGAAGGGTCTAGCATTAGGACACACAAATCAGATGCCACCGGTGTTAACATGTCCTCTACTTTTGACATTAGGCCTCATAGGGATTCGAACACTCCTTTGGACAAAATCACTCTAGGTCTTGACTTTCTCATTTGTGCTTTTGATGATTATACCGTGAATGCAATTGAACCAGCCACTACTTCCCTCTCACTCAAAAATCTCGAGCTGATAAACTGGGACTCCCCCTCCTCATCCAATGAAGTCCTAACATTCTAGAATGATTATGCTATAGCCTATTACCTCCATGCTATTGAACTATAATGTCCTCCACCAGTGAAGGCAGTGTCAGCATGATAGAGGTAGATATCAAGTATCTTAGTCAAAAAATTAAAAGAAGAAAAAATAGATGCTCTGATGGTGAAAACCACATTGTGGTAGTATCAACACCAAAAATAGTAAAAATAAAAGACATATCCAAGGGTGAAAACCTCTCTGAGGCACCCAAGGATGAGATACTTGATATGCTCCCTAGCCACTTTCAAGAGAGATCATCAGTATTGATTGAGCTGACACAACCAGTGAATTTGGGTACAGAGGCTACTCCACAAATCATTCATCTAGCACATTCATTATCTACAAAAGAAAAGGAAGAGTTCACTAGCTTCTTTCAAAACAAGAAAATAAACTTTGCATGGTTATACTTTGATATGCCTAGATTAGACCCCAATCTAATCATGCATCATCTATCCATTACGCTATGTGTCAAGCCTATCAAGCAGAAGCTTCAAAAGATGCATCCACACGTGGCACTTTTAGTTAAAGCTAAACTAGAAAAGCTCCTCAAGGCTGGCTTGATAAGAGAAATTAACTATGCTGAGTGGATTTCAAATATTGTTCCAATCACAAAACATGATAAATCCATTCGTGTGTGCACAGACTTCTGGGATCTAAATAAGGCATGTCCCAAAGATGACCTCCCACTACCCAATATTGACATGATAGTGGATATGATGGTAGGTTATGAGATTTATTCCCTAATGGATGACTTCTCTAGCTATAATCAAATAAAAATTTTGCCAAAGGATCAAGAAAAGGCCACTTTCACATGTGCCTAGGGCACTTTCTGCTGGAATGTCATGCCCTTTGGGCTTAAGAATGTTGGAGCCACATATCAGAGAGTTGTCACTACCAGTTTCCATGATATGATGCATAAAACAATGGAAGATTACGTGGATGACACCTTGGCCAAAAGCATGCAACAAAAAACTCAGCTTGCAGATTTGGGTCACATTCTTGATCGTATGGAACAATTTAATCTCAAACTTAATCCCAAAAAATGTGCATTTAGTGTCACTTCCAAAAAACTCTTGGGTTACATTATTTCAGCTAAGGGCATAGAGGTTGATCCAGAAAAAGTTCAAGCTATTATGGAAATGCCTCCACCTAAGAATATCAGTCAAATGAGAGGATTCTAGGGAAGGCTACAATCTATTCGGTGCTTCATTTCACAATTGGCCGACAAGTCACAACCATTCACTAAAACTTTGCATAAGGGTGTGACTTATGAATGGAATGAGGAATGTGACAGAGGGCTCACTCAAATTAAACAGTATCTTACAAATCCACCTATATTGATGCCTCCTATCCATGGGAATCTACTTATACTCTACATCTCATCCACAAACACATCTTTGGGTGCTCTCCTAGCTCAAGAAGATCAGAACAATAAAGAGAGAGCCATTTATTACATCAGCAGGACATTGGTTTCCAATGAAATGAATTACTCTATCATTGAAAAGGTTTTCCTAGTAGTAGTGTTTGTGTCACAAAAGTTGTGGCATTATATGCTCACTCACACTACAAGGCTCATTGCAAAAATTGATCCACTAAAGTACTTATTGAGCAAGGCTTCCCTCACGGGTAGACTAGCAAAATGGGTTATGATACTCAGTGAATTTGACATTGACTATGTGGAAAGAAAAGCTATCAAAGGACAAGCGATTGCTGATCAGTTGGCAGAAGCTCCTCTGAAAGATCACCAGCCTTTAAACATTGAATTCCTAGATGAATCCATCATTCTTCTTACACACTAGGCTTGGAGCATGTTCTTTGATGGATCGTTCACTCAACAAGGATCGGGTGTAGGCATTTTGTTTATAACACCTCAAAGATACTCATTGCTTAAGGCTTATAAAATGTTGTTTCCCTACACAAACAACATTGTTGAATATGAAGCTCTCATCAACGATATGAAGATAGCCATTGAATGGCATGTGGATGAGCTCAAGGTCTTTAGAGACTCTCAGTTAGTCATCAATCAAGTTAATGATATCTACTAGACAAAAGATGACAAGCTAGTGCCTTACAAATGAATGGTAGATGATCTCAAACAGTATTTTGCACACATTTCTTTCCAAAAAATTCCAAGGGCAGACAATAAAGTGGTCGATGCTATGGCCACTCTTGCCTCAATGTTAGAAATGCCAGAAAATGACTTCAAACACGAATTCCTGGTGGAGACATTACGCTACCCAGCCTATGACATTCCTAAATCTAGGATGATCTATTTAGTTATTGGACATGATTCATCCCGCTACCACCACATCTATTCCTACCTTCATGACCAAATCATTCCCGACACCTATACTCAGAATGAAAAATGTCACCTAATTCGTAATGCTTCACAGTATGTCATCATAGCAAATGACTTGTATAGATGAGGTCTAGATGGTACCCTCCTTAGGTGTCTAGAACCCAATGAGTCAAAGTGTGTGTTAGCTGAGGTACATGAAGGTATATGTGGGTCTCATTTGAGTGGTCTGGTGTTAGCTCATAAACTTATTAGAGCTGGTTACTACTGGCCAAATATGGAGAAAGAAGATGTTCAATATTCCAAGGCTTGTAAACAATGTCAATTTCATAGAAATCTGATCCATGCTCCTGCTAAAGAACTTATCCCTTTCATTAGTTTCTAGCCATTTCAATAATGGGCCTTTGACTTAGTAGGTCAGATCCATCCATCTTCTTCCAAAGGGCACAAGTTCATCATCACTGCTATAGACTACTTTACTAAATGGGTTGAGGCAGTCCCTCTGACTATAGCTGATGGCAAGTCTGTGGCTATGTTTATACTAAACTATATCATCTACAGATATGGTGTACCCTCATCAATCATCACTAACAATGGAGGAAAATTCAATAATAAGGACCTGAAAGAGTTATGCACCAAATTCAAGATCATTCAACATTGGTCATCTATCTATTATCCTAAGGGTAATGGACAAGCAGAAGCTTCTAATAAGATAATTCTCAAAATCTTGCATAGAACAGTTCATAAATCTGGTAGAGATTGGCACCTCCAGATTAATCCAGCTTTGTGGGCCTATAGAATGAGCATTCAAACACCAATGGGGGCCACACCCTTCACCTTGGTTTATGGAGCAGACGTAGTATTTCCTATTGAGATCAAGATTCCTACATTGCGAATCTCTTTGAGAGGCCTCATCACTCATGAAGAAAATAGAATATCTCAGCTACAAGAGCTGGAGTTACTGGATGAACGTGAGAAGGTGGCATTCGATCATCTTCAAGCATACCAGAAAAGAATTTCCAAGGCCTACAATAAGAAATTCATACAAAGGGAATTCCAGGTAGGTGATCTCGTCCTCAAAGAAAACCCAAAAAATTAGCAACGGGGGTCCAAAAAGGGAAGTTTGAACCAAACTAGCTTGGTCCATACATTATTACTATAGCATTTGGGTCTGGTGCATATCAACTCTCCACCACTGAAGGAGAGCAACTCAGAGAGCCAATCAATGCTCTTCATCTAAAAAAATTCTACAGCTAAGATGTTCTCTATATGCTCTTGTACATACTTATTGATCCTGAAAAATTCCAAAAAAAGGATATATTGTCAAAAATCCTAAAAATTGCAAAATGTCCTAAAAAAAATGATCATCTTAGTGAAAACCTAGCAAATAGGTGCTTTGATGTATCTATTATCCTGATGAAAACTTGGTAAACAGGTGCCTCGATAATACTCAAAAAAATAGAAAATTTGAAAAAATACAAAAAAAAATCAAAAATTTAAAAAGACAAAAAAATGAAAAGATAAAAAAGATAAAAAAAAATTTTAAAAAAGAGAAAAGTACAAAAAAATTGAAAAAGAACAAAAATGTGTCATTGATGAAAACCTGGTAAACAGGCGTCATGGTAGCAAAAATAGAATCTCTGCCAAGATGGTGAAAACCTGGTAAACATGCACCTCTTGTTTCCTGAAGCTATGTCTCATCTCAGCACCATTTGGCTCTGCGTAGTTGCTTCTCCCTTTCCTACTTTTTAGCTTTAGTTTCCTTTCCAGCTTTCCTGCTTTAGATTGTTTCCTTCTTTAGTTTGTTCCCTACTTTGGTTTGCTAGATCATGCTTTTGCTTTCAATTATTCCTCAAGATTTTGCTCGACTCTTCATGGATTAGAACTGGTCACACTTGGGGGAACCTTCCTGGTCTAGAGGACATTGTCCTATCACTTTCGAAGATGCTTTATTGCATCAGTCACTAGTGGTTTTCACTGTGTCTGCCTGCTAATGCCTAGCTAGTTTTGAGATTTCTCTCCTTGAGGATCTCTTGTGTATCAGTCACCAGTGGTTCTCACTATGTCTGCCTACTAATACCTAGCTCTCATTCATAATTCTCTTTCTGAGGATCCCTTGTACATCAGTCACCAGTGGTTCTCACTGTGTCTGCCTGCTGATGTTTCACTAGTATCTCTGAGATCTCTTTTCTTGAGGATCTCACTTGTATCGGTCACCAGCATTTTTCGCTGTGTCTGTCGGCCGATACTTTGTTTCTGTGATTTGATGTCTCTTTCAAGACCTTTGGTCTCTCATGAAAGTCACCAATGGTTTGCATTATGTTTTCCTACTGTCGTCATCCTGTTGTGACTTCTCGTGCCATACTTTTGATCTGACTTTGATCCACTTGAACATGAACTTAAACTGAAACTAAAACTAGATTTGTAGTTCTCTGAAGCGTGCTGAGCTTTTCTTTGAGTGCTTGTTCTTTTTCTTTGTCTTTTCTTGCTTTCTATTTGGTGGTTTAGTTCCAATGATCCAAAGAATTCATCTAAGAGGGGTGTCCACTATGAGATCCTTCATCTCATTTTGAATGGCCATGTGTACCTCGACTCCTTTTATATGGAAACCTTGGTGAGGTTGTTTCTTCTCCTTATCTTTTGGGTGACTTCTTTTTGCTACAAGTGAAATTGCAAACGCTCATCCTGCTAAGTGAACATAAGGGTCACTATGAGCACCATTTAAATGCTTATCTTTCACCTAGAAAAAGGAAGAAACTCCTATGTGTCTGGTGTGTTTGTATGTAAGCAACATTTAGGTCATTCTAGTAGATATTCTTTAATGATTATGTTAACTTGCTAAATTAAAAGGAATAGGTGTTTATGTCTTTCTAGCTTCTTGTGCCTTAATGCTTACACCTCATTCCAACAACTCTAAGGCTTATATCATACTCATATTCTCATGATTGCAATGTCAGTGAGATTTTTATGGCATCTTGTGATCATCTGAACCTAAAATCTCTATGATGATAATACGATGAGTCCAACAACCAAGTCCTAGGGTTGCGTCTAGCTTAGGCTTGCATTTTCATTCTAAGCTTGCATTGAGATGGTGTTTTGGTGCTCTCTTGATTGTCTTCTTCTGGATCTATTCATCAAAGGTTCTCATCTTTTGTCCCAGGTTCCTCTTGGCTGCACAAGTGTCTGGTCCTCATTCTCGATCTTAAAATGATTCTTTTGATTAGTACCTGTCATATATTGCAAAATCTTGCATGAGATGTTTAGTACCACAATCATTGCATTTTCATTTGCATTCATAAAACCCATATGCATTCATTTACATTTTCATATCCATAACATGTGCATCCATTATAAGCATACATCAAATCATACATTAGATTTTGCATTTCATTCACTATATACATACATCCTACATCATACATATCCATCTACCATCTATCATTGCATTTCACATTGCATATTCATATCATAAAAGAAAGCAATGGGCATCTCATACATATCTAATCCATACATCTAAATCATCTAGGAAACATCTCATAAACACATCAACATTAAAGCAATATATAAACAAGTACAATGATATCAAAATAACTATCTCATATATATATATATATATATATATATATATATATATATATATATATATATATATATATATATATATATATATATATATATATATATATATATATATATATATATATATATATATATATATATATATATATATATATATATATATATATATATATATATATCATTCAAATCAATGTGAATGTACAAAAGTGTGCTACTTGAGAACAGTATCAAAAATGGGCTATAGTATACATCACAATCCACTACCACCTAGAGGAGGTGGAGGTGGAGAAGCCTGAGGTGGTGGTCCCTGCGGAGGAGGCATCGGTCTCTGTGGTGGGGCCTGTGGAGGTGCTTGTGGTGCTCCGGCGTACTTAGAAAATGGAGGCACCTGCTCTGATAGATCTGGAACAACACCAACATATGCCATGTAGTAATAGGCTACCTAAGTGTACTCATATCTGGTCTCTAATCATGACCTCATTAGCTCCTCTCGGAGCTCTCTTATCTCCCACTCCCTGTCAGCCACCCGCATCTCTTGAATGATCACCTATGTGTGGTAATCATCTCGCTCTTTCTCCACCTATTTTACTCTCTCTCGACTCTTCCTGAGAGCCTCCTGTACCTATGCTAGCTGTACTAGCCCCTGTGTGGCCTGATCTGACATATCGACATCCTCAACCTGTGCCTCCTTATCAGGAGGCATCTATTATGAAGTATCACCCGTCCTCTATCTCATGGACCTCTACTATGTCCTACTACTCCAAGCACCTACATCTGACCCCATAGTCCTCAAGGGAATATCCACCTACCCTATCCTTGGCCTTAGTACCCTCTACCTCTACTGCTATTGTGGCCCCTATTGTGCAACCTACTATTGTCCAGGCTATTGTACTGGTATCTGCTGCTAGGCAGGTACCTGCTGATGCTACTCCTGTGTAAGCTATTGTTGTGCTCTTTGTCCCATGCCCACAAGATTTGTAAACCTAGGAAATGGGTATTCCAAGAAGTGATCTCAGTATGTAGGTGTCATCCCTGCATTGGTGACATCCATGATATAGTCCCATCTAGCTCCAGGTAATCGGGCCTCAGTCGCACACCTACCTGGATCTAATCTTGGGTGCCACCCCTTCTTCGCGTCATTGGCAAAGCGAGCATAGGGGCAGTACTCCTAGGAGATGTCCTCCTATCTCTTGAACTATCTCATCACACGTGTGAGCATGAAGCACTCAATGATAGAAATGCTACGTCTGATCACTGGACACGAGATGAACATGTGAGAAAGCTCCCGTTGAGCATCATCCCATGGCTCTGTGGCTATCCATGGTCTCGATATAACTACTACCATATCATCAAGCTAACTGCACCACTGATCTATCTTACCTAGCATGGGCTGGGTCATCAGACCTGTGTACCTATATATGTAAGGCTCGAGGGGCTGTCGTGTGTCATGGAATATCAGCCTACAAATTGGGAGATGCTCCCAGGCCCATATCTATGAAACAAATACTCCTACCGCCATGGTCCTCACACTCTGATATGTGATCTTATGTATCTCATGGTACATCTAGGTGAGCATGCACTCACCCCATCCAAATCTAGCTACTGGTCTAGCCAGCATCCGCTACAGCATCAATCTCCAACTGCACTCCAAACCATGTTGTCCTCGGTCTGGTACCAGGTAGCAGCTCAGGAAGCAAGCCAAGATGACCACTAATCCATGACCATCTCTATATCTGTCGATCAAGTCCTCCCAAGAGATGGCCCTGCCCATCACTAACTCATCCCTAAATATGGACCTCAATGCTAGTGTGCTTGCCCTCAGCTGAACATTGTACTCAATACGGGCCCCATGGAAAGGTATCTTGAGAATCATGTAGATGTCCTCAGGAGTGACTGTCATCTCTCCCATCAGCAAGTGGAAAGTGTTCATCTCTGAATGGAAACACTCGACAAGTGCACCTAAGAGATTTTGATTTACCCGAATGTTGGGTATATCATGCAAGTATGACAATCCTAGCTTGTCAATGTGGGCACCCTCAGCATCTGTCAATCTCTGTACTAATGTGGTAATGGCTAGATGGTGCAACCAAAAAGTGACATCTAGGAAGTCAACTTGCAAAGCAAGTGACGACATGGGATCAGTATCTCAACATGGTGGTTTTTAGAGCAACAAACAACAAATGAAGCAAGGCATCTATCCTAAACACAACTATGTGACATTTTACTTGGCTGATTTCATACAAATTTGGCAAAGATTTTATAAAACTATAGTAGCATTTCATGCGAAATAGGATCATTTCTCATGCAAAGTTTCATCCTTGGGGTGAAATTTCATGTGGCGTCGCCAACAAGCTCACGCGAGCTTTCAGGAGAGTCCCGGGTGAAGAAGCCCTAAGCTGCACGAGGAAACTATTTCCTCGTGTGAGAGGTGACTGAGGCCGGTGTGAGAAAATCATTTCCTCACCTAAGATTGGAAGAACTTGACCCTAAGACATGTTAAATCTAGCCTAAATGACCTAGAGAGCGATTAAAAATTGAAATACAGGATGGTTTATCGACTACTCACAGGTGGGTCATACTCTGGTGGCTGGGCATGTCATTGGGAACACTCAAAATGATGTGTATGCATAGGAACTCCCTCCATCTCACTCAGAGCTCTCAAATTGCAAGAAGTCAAAGTGAATAAAGATTTGAAAATGACCCCTCTCAGCCTTATATAACTTTTGACCTAATTTTCAAAAGTGCCTCATTTTGCACAAAAATTGCACCCTTGGCTAAATCGACCATTCTAAATCCATTTTCAAGATCGAAATCAAAATCTAACATCTCTCGATGGCTCAAAATCCAATTCTAAATTTTGGAATCCTTTGGGATCAGACGCTTGTGTAGTCAACCTTCTGGCGTCATTTTCCTGCCAGGTTCTCCTCTCTTCATCATTTTCTTGAGATCTTTAATCTTTTCATCTAAAGTCAACTCTATTCAAATCTAGTCAACCATGGTCAAACTTGGTCAACAGGACCTCCTAATCACTCCAAATCGATTATGCATCTTCTTGATGCTTCCTTAATCTATTTTGAATTCTTATGGATCTTTGATCTTATCTCTATCTACAACCTCTTGCTGTCAATCATCTTTCTGACATGTCATCTTTCGATTTCACTCCTGAGGGGGTAGGATGATTGCATCATTAAATCTTGTCAAATCAATTCTTGAATCATTCTAATCTGAATCACCAGTTCTCATCGTTAGGGGCATCTTTATGTCTCGCATCTTGTTATCTTGTCATCTATCTTTTAGGTATCTGAGCAATCTAACTTGGATCCTCAAGGATCAAGCTTTGTTCTGGAGATGGTTCTTGAAATCTCATTAGGTATTGAGGTAATCTAACCCTAATTCCTAGGAGTCAAGCTTCATTCTGGAGATGGCCCTTGAAAACTCTTTTAGATCGTTATCTAGGCAATCTAACCCGGGTCTCAGAGGGCTAAGCTTCGTATTGGAGAATTCTAACCTTGATTTTGGAAATAGTCATAAATCTACATTAGTGATCTTTCAATCAATTGGTATTGGGGAAATCTAACCCCGATTCCAGTCTTCTCTCAAGTGGTATTTGGACTGTTGTCTTCGCAATCTAACTTAGACTTTGCAGAATCATGCTTCTTTCTGAAGTTGGTTCTGCATCTCGATCTGATCAGTGTCTTAGAAATCTAACCTAGACTTCTGAAATCTTCGCTCTTCTGTCACATCAAACTATTCTTTGAATCAATGCATTGTTCACACATCGATTCAAAGAGTCTCAAATGTAATACCCCAAAATTGGCACCTTACAATTTCAAGCAATTTTGGTGCATTCCTCAAATTTCTACATCATTGAAGTCCTATTTTACTAGGGTATTTTCTCTCTCCTACCTGACTTTATTTGACTAGATGTCAATTGCAAAAGACCTAAACTTGCATTAATCTCACACTATAATTAATTCCTAAGTATTTGACTTTATTAGTTAAATATTCCCTATGATAAATTGATTTAATTCTAAAGTCCTAAGTGTTTTAAATTAAATTAAAATCCACCCCCTTTAGCTAATACACATAAAGGAATTAATAATTACTTGGTTATTTGAATGGACACCTTTATTTGAATTAATAATTCAAATTATTCGAAGGGTCACCCATATGTGGCAATAATTCATTCTTTTAATTAAGTAATTCCTCAATATTTGTCTCAAAGGGGAATGAAGACTCAACCATTTCATTTCAAGAAACTCTTCATCCTTCCTCCAGGCTTGTCTATATTATGAACCTTCTCCTTCATTCAAAAAAAAGGCAATTGTGAGAGTATCAAAACTATAGCAAAATTTAGTCTCAATTTCTTACAAGCTTTTAGATTAAAATCTACACTTCATTCTTAGATTAATGGCATATTCATCTTAGATTAATTGCACTTTGTTCATCTTTCAAGCTTTCAAATCCTCTGTATTAGCTTGGTCTTATGGTTGTTGACTCTCCAATTTGAGAGCAATTCAAACACCCTAGTTAATTAGGAGGTAATAGGTCGAATCAAAAGAATCTTATGAATTGACTAAGTCATACTCCTCTTCATGATTTGATGATCAAGAAATGATTGTGTTGTGTATATGGTTGGATTAGAGGTCCACATTCAGCTATAAACAGTTACTACTGAAGAAGAACTTGTTGAAACAAAATGTGAAAATAAGACTTGTGATGATGATAAAAATGAAGCTACTGAGATTCCTAAGACTCAAAGGTATGTAAAAATAAATCATCCTAAAAAAAAAATATTGGTAATTCAAATCAAGGAATAATGACTAGATCAAAGGCTAGAGAAGAAATTTATTTGATTTCTCAAGTTGAACCAAAGACTACAAATGAATCTTGTAGAGATGAATCTTGGATAAATGCTATGAAGGAAGAGTTAGATCAGATAAAGAAAAATAATGCTTGGGAATTTGTTCCTAGACCTAAAGACAAAAATGTAATAGGAACTAAGTGGGTTTTAAGAAACAAAATGAATGGAGTTGTTGTAAGGAAAAAAGAAAGAGTGGTATGTAAAATTTATTCACAACAAGAAGGCATAGATTTTGAAGAGACATTTGCTCATGTTGCTAAGATAGAAGTTGTGAGATTATTCTTGGCTTATGCTACACATAAAAACTTCAAGGTATATTAGATAGATGTGAAATCTACATTCTTGAATGGGGATCTTGAAGAAGTGTATATAGAACAACCTAATGGATTTCCTCTATGCGAAGATTGAGACATGGTATCCAAGTTGAAGAAGGAACTGTATGGACTGAAGCAAGCTCCAAGGGCTTGGTATGCAAGGTTAGACAAATACTTACTTCACCTTGGGTTTAGAAAAGGTAATGTTGATAGTAACTTATATTTAAGAACTAGTGAAGATGGAGTTTTGATAATAGAATTTTTTGTTGATGATATTATCTTTGGAGGCAATGATGAATTGTGGGAGAAATTTTCTAAATAAATTGAAAATGAGTTTGAGATGTCCATGATAGGTGAAATGAAATTTTGTCTAGGACTACAAATAAATCAGAGTAAGAATGGCATTTTTATTTCTCAGAATAAGTATCTTAAATAAATGTTGAAAAAGTTTGGAAGGGAAGACTGTAAACCAGTTGGTACACCCATGGTGACTGGTAATAAGATGACAAATGATGATGAGACAAAGTGTGTTTTTCAGACCAAGTACAGATCAATGGTTGGTGGATTACAATATTTGACTCATACCAGACTAGATATTGCTAATGTTGTTGGAATTATGGCTAGATATCAGGCATAACCTAAAGAGACACACCTAGCTACTGTGAAAATTATATTTAGATATCTGAAAGGGACAATTGAATATGTCTTATGGTATGATAGGAATGATAACTTTGAACTTTATGCTTATATTGATGCTGATTTGGAAGGGAATATTGATGATAGGAAGAGTACTAGTGGAGGTGCATTTTTCCTCGAGAAAAAGTTGGTTTCATGGATAAGCAAGAAATGAGATTATATAGCTCAATCTATTGTAGAATCAAAGTATGTTGTTGTTGCTATTAACTGCACTCAGATTGTTTGTATGAAACAAATATTGAAAGATATTGGAATAAATTTTGATGAAATAGTGGTTATCTATTGTGATAAAATCAGTACAGAAAACATGTCAAAGAATCTTGTGATGCACTCTAAAACTAAGCATATTGCTATTAAGTATCACTCTTGAGAGATAAGGTAGAAGAGAAGGAAATAAAGTTGGAATACATTAGCACAAAGGAACAAATAGAAGACATCTTTACAAATTCATTTCCAAAAGATACCTTTGAATATCTCAGAGGTATGCTTCGGGTGTAGGCCCCTCCTAGTCAGAATTAATTAATGCAGGGATGCATCAATCCAGAGGTTTTCAAAGCCTTATCATATTTTTGACTTGATGTAGGGATCTACTCCTCAGGGGGAGTGATCATTGAAGATAGTTGTTGAAGATAGGTGTTGAAGATAGCTGATGATGACACCCTTTTCCATTGTTGTCAAAGGGGGAGAGTTACTATGAGAAAATCCATAAAGGGGAGAGATACTATATAAGGAAGAATTTATTGAGAGAATATTTTTTGGGTTGATGGATTTTCCCATATGTTTCCATCAATGCCAAAGGGGGAGATTCTTGGATATTTATAATGCATTAGGGAGATTATGGATACATTTAATATGTTTAATCACTACATTGAGTGATGTTGGAATTGTTGTTGTTGTCATTTGTATTTTGTCACTGATGTCAACATATATTTCTGTAAAGAGAACAAGATGGGTATTACAATATACAGATACTGTACAGATGTTTCAGAATGTACGAAGTCATTTGTGTGTACTAGAAGGTGTTGAGATCTTATATTTAAGATCACATGATGTCATATTGCATATTGGCTGAGTTACAAAAGATTTGGTGAAGACTGGTTACTGGATAGTGATAGTGAAAGTTGACAGAGTAAGTCTTTGAGTTTTGGGAATATCTTATAGGAAATGAGGTTTCAGTGTATGCAAGCTTAAGGGATGATAGATAGGGTACTAAATAATTTTTGATGGTCTGTGCAAGGTACGGAAAGAAGGATGACATCAGCTATGGCGTGTATTCTAGAGAAGACCTATTTGGAAGCCGACTTCAGAGATGTAGCGTGTATTATGGATGGTGAACTTGAATTAAGGATGTCAGTCCTTAATTATTGGAATGTAATTATTATATACTTGTTTTAGATACCATGTGTATCTTAGCAAGGAATTATGTAATTGTTTTTATATTAGGAAAGCCCAATTGGCCGACCTGATCATGTAGAATGTAATAGGGTATATATGTAAGATCTTTTCTTGTGAAAAGATAGGGAGAGAATTTATGGTATGTAAAAGAGATTGTAGAAGCTGTGATCTTGTGTCGGCTAGATGTAGAGAAGAGAATAATTATATACTTCATTGGAACCGATCAAGCAAAGACATTTACTATTGGACAGTTCAAAGATTGTGTATTTCTTCATATACACTTGTGTTGTGAACAGTGAGTTCTGAAGGTGGATATAACCTTCTTTGGGTAGTGAGCCTACCCCCCTTTTCTTGACTCCTAACAGGGTCTGTCCTCTAACAAGGACTGTGTACTATAATGTTTTAATTAGCTCCTAATAGGGCTACATCTTCTAACAAGGATATTATACTCTCAGTACATCATTAGTGGGTGTTAATTCCCACTAGGGTTTTACCTTTAACAGGGTTTCCTTGACAACAAAATATGTTATTATGTTGGCATTTCATTATGCTCATTGGATTTGATATTGTTGTTATTCAAAGTTTAAAGTTTAATAATCTGTCATACAATTGATTCACCTCCCCCCTCTTAGTTGTATTGGTGGATTGTTATTCCTAACATTTAGTTCCTTCATTATTCAAGATTTGTAGTTTCTAAGATGCTTTTGTCGTACTAGACCTTGGCATAAATGGACATGTGAGTTGGTAATACAATTATTTTTATTTTTCACTTTTTTTATCTCTTAACTTGATTAATGTTACTTATTATATTAATCATATATGCAACATCCATACATATCCTCTCCTTGTTTCCCAGGACAGTCAACCCTTTAATTTAGGGGGAGCTATACCACCCTTATTACCTATATTTTCACTCATTATTTCACTTTATCTTTTTCATCTTGGATCATAGCATGGACATTATTTCACTCTTCACATTCCTTATCATTTTATCCTTTATGTTGCCTATCATTTCACCTTTTTTTCAAATAGTTGGAAGAGGGGAGAATTTTTCATGATACCTCCTATAAAGCATTTCAAAAATACAATGCTATGGAAAAATGAAAAAAACAATTGAAAAAGATTTAAAATTAAAAATAACAAAAAATAAAAAGTTTGAGGAGGTACAAGTATTAAAACAAAAGATGCAAGATGAAAAAATAAGGAAAAAACTCACAAATCCAAAAGTCTACCATCTCAAAAAAAAAGATTACACGTGGATTTGCAATATGATATGTTGGGAGAAATGATGAGATACATTTACATCCCATTTTATCAGTTATTTTCTATATTTTCATATGCCTTAATACCCACCTTCATATTCCATCTTCATACCATACTCTATATGTATGTCATCCTCTGTTGCATATGTTTAAGTATAAATAAGTGATATATAATTTGGTTTTTAGATAAAATATATGAAATAAAGATTAGATTGTGTTTACTAATAGTTGCTTCTATTATATTGAGAAAATAATTTGAGGCATATTATTGGTGGAGAGAACAAAATTCCTATTGGTCACAAATTTACTCGACAACAAGTAGTTTCAACCATTAATATATTTTGATGTAATTATTTGTTGTGTGCTTAAAATTAGATATTTTGTTAAAACAACAAATAATTTATTTTCATACTCATATGGTATGAAATAGTATGTATATTATTTATTGTTGTAACTAACAAACTTGTGATGAATGTATGCCAAAAAAATAGCTATTTTTTATGGAAACATAAACTCCTATATTTGTGGCTAGCTTTATTCCAACTCACAAGACACAAATAATTCCAAACTAAGTGGCAAGAGAATAAAATAAAATGCTATAAAATAGGGCTGAAAAATAGGGAAAAACACTATAAAACAGGACTCCAAAAGTATATTATATGGTTGAGAAAAGCATTGGAAAAATAATGTGATAAAATAATATCCATGAGAATAGGAAATAGTTGGGAATTTGTTGCATGCCTATTTATTATATAAAGGAAATGTAATATCATAGAAAGGAGGAGATGAAATACAAAAACTTTTATAGTATTCTTTTGATAAATAAAACAATGCTTGTTCTAATAAAACAAGTGTAAGAAGGCATTTATTTCTTTTGTCGTGTAGACCAAGAGAAAGATCTCACTCCTCAGGGAAGCTCATTGACATATTATTTTCTATGTGTTTTTGCATGATTTAAATTTCAATATTTTTGTTAAAGTTTAGTTTTATAAAATATTTTTTTGATTTGAGTTGGTTTGTAATAGTCCCTTAACATTTTATTATGGTATTATTTGATGAGAACGTTTATTAAATCTTAATAAATTATTATTTTTTATTTTAGGGTTTGTTGTTTATGCAATTTCTAATGTCAGGAAGTGACAATTCATGTCACTAGAATTATTTCAAATTAAAATATGTTTACTTTCTAACTAGATTTCATCTGCACTCATATCACTACCTACAACCCTTGTGCAAATATCTAGGACATCATAGCAAGTCTATGCTCCCCATATTACACTTCGACTAAGCTACACTAGATTTATTCTTTAACCTAGTTTTGGCCTATCAAAAAGGAAAGAGGAAAATGGGAGAAAGGGGAAGATTACTAATCAAGTGTCTATTTCTGATACAGAAAGATCTCAAAACATACACCATGAGCTTGAGCTAAGATCCAAGGGGTGACTTATCAGTAGGCTGAATGGAGAGAGATAGAACTGAAACAATCTTATACAAAGAAATAAGTATGTGAATTCCTTTAAAATGGTCCAAATAAACAACCATATAAGGCACCACCATATCTTTAGTAATCTCTCCAATTTTATCGATTGTCTCCTAAAGGTGATCACATGTAAAACCAAAATTAATGGATGATAATTTTTTTGCAAGAGCACCATGTTTAGTAATGTTAGAGAGTGTAAATTAACCCTTGAATAAGCATTTAGCTAAATAAATCTTATAAATATGTAAATAAGAATCAAGTGTAGCAGGAGGAACAACATTAATATGGATATAAGATATTGGCAACTCTCGAACCAAGTGAACATCCTGCACAAGATCCATACATATGGTCAAGAATCTAGATACAATCTCTAAAGATAAAACCAATGCTTGAGTGACCATATAATATAATAAGGATGACATAAAGGATCTAATGATTATATATCTAAAAAACAAGCCAATATTTTGATCATCATGGAATGCCCCACCTGAGAACCCATGAGGACAATGTCTAAACTAGACTTAATGATGCAGAAACTATTTTTTTGCACAAAGACCAGTTAATGATTATGTGAACAAATTAATGAATGTGGAAGAAAATACATCAAAATCCTTAATCTATTTTAAACATTTCAAAAAAACAATCCTAGATCTAACTTATATCCTCTAGGGTCCCCTTGACGTTGCTACTTAAACAACATTAATACAATAATTTTAACTTAATTTAAAATCATAAGCAATATTAAATAATTATCATGACCTCTCTAAAGCTTATGACATGGTACATTGGTGTTTTCTTCTAAAAATGATAAGGGCCTTTGGTTTTTTGTAAAAGAGTTATTCAACTTATATGGTAGCTAATCTCTACTTATAGCATTGTTGTTATTGTAAATGGGTCCCCTTCACACTTTTTTAAACCCTCTAGAGGCCTTAGACAGGGGGACATGATCTCTCCTATTCTTTTCATCATCATGGCTAAAAGCTTGGGTTGGCTTACGTAGAAATAGGTCTTGAACTATGCTATCAAAGGTCTCAAACCTTCTTTGGCTAATCAAACTTTCTCTCATCAACAATTTATTGATAAAACTATCATGATGGGTAGTTCTTCTATTGGAGAATCCAAATCTATAAAGAAGGTTCTTAACTTATATGAGATGGCTTTTGGTCAGTTGGTGAACATAAGTAAGAGATCTCTTTTCTTCTTTAACTCTCTTGAGGCTAGATGGAAAAAGATTGTTGATATCCTTGGTTGTTCTATTAGTTCCCTGCCCTCCAGTTATCTGGGTTTTCCACTTTGTGAGAAGCCTCCTGAGTCCTTTTGGATTTCACTGGTGGATAGATTTAATAGAAATATTTATTTTTGGAAGAGTGTATTTCTTAGGTAGGTGAATAAAATCCATCTTCTTAAATCTACTCTTCAAAATTTTCCTATCTATGTTATGTGCTTGTTTTTTATCCCTTCAAAGTTTGTAGAAATTATTGAAAAAATCTAGAAAAGGTTCCTTTGGACTGGTGTGGCAGACAAAAAGAGTTTTCCTCTTATTTCCTAAGATCTTGTCTACAAGCCCAAAAGAGACGGTTGTCTAGGTTTATGTAGTATTAGACTGCTTAACAAGGCCCTTCTTGCCAAACAAATTTAGAGAACCTTTGGGGATAGATTTGAATGGAATTCCATTTTTCATAACAAATGTCTTTATAATTTAAGCTATTTTTTTTAGTTTTTTTCCTCTAAAAATGTTCCCATAGGATCAAATTTATGGAATAACATCATAAAACATAGAGATATTATTTTGGAGGGAGTTTGTTCGAAAGTTGGAAATGGTAGCAGTAATCTCTTTTGGGAAGACTATTAGCTGGGAAAGGAACCTCTATGCAACAAAAATGATTTTTTTTATTTCAGTGTAGAGTGTAAAGTGAAATTCAGAAGATTTTTTAGCAATTATTGGGTGAATAGGAAATGGTTTGATTTTACTTTAATTATCCCCCAACTTATCCTTCTTTAGTGATCCCTAAATTTGTTCCTTATGAATCTCAGTAGAGGTGAGGATGTTTTGATCTAGAAAGGTTATCTATTTAGTATTTTCTTTGTCTCCTTGGTCACATCACTTCTATCTCTCGACCTTCATCTACCTCCATTTTGGGCCAAGGCTTGGAATAAGGATCTTATCCCCAGGGTGAATATCTTCATATAGATCATGTTGCAAAATAAACTTCTCACCACTAATAACCTTTGCAAGAGGGGGTTCAATATACAAAATAAATACTATTTGTGCTTAGTAGATTTTGAATCTAGTTGTCACCTATTTTTTCTCTTCCCCTATTCAGTTGAATTTTGGATCTAATTATTCTATAGTTATGGAACCTCAAGTGGGTTTTCCCTGGAACTGTGCAAGATTTTTTCTTTCCATGGGTCTCTCCCACTTATAATTATGTCTTAAAGTTATTGTGCTCTTTCATGCTTCTGAATGTATCCTAGGGCATTTTGAAGGAGCGTAATGATAGAGTATTTGGAGACTAAAATCTTCCCCTTGATATTGTGTTTTGGAAGATCTTTAGAGCTATAGGTGAGAGCATCAATATCCTTGCCAATTCTATAAATTGTAAAGGAAGGCTCACATGTAATTATTATGATTACTAGGTGTCTTCCAACTAGAAAATTTAATTTTATATTTCTATGGCTCTAAAAATCATGAAGGGCTCAATAGAGGATTTTTGCTGGACCCCTCCTCCTCTGGGATAGGTTAAATTTAACTTTTATGGGGTGGCCAAGGGAAATCTTGGGTTGTCTGGGTGTAGGGGAGTGATAAGGGATGAAAATGGCATCTTCATTTTGACTGTGGTGCTCCCCATGGGTAGTCAAACCAACCACTTAGCAGAATCCATTAGGGATTATTGAGTTCTTCTTCTAGCTAACAAATCGATTGTAATAAGGTTTGGTTGGAAGGGGACTCGAAAATTTTTTTTAATAAATTGTATCAAATTTTTGTATAAACTCTCATGGACTATCAAGAATTGGATTAACAAGTCTAAATAAATCATTGCTTCTTTCTAAAATTGCTATATCTCTCATACCCACTATGAGGCTAACTCATTAACTGACTGGTTTTCCAATAACGGGGTTAAAAGTAATAATAATAACATAAGCTTGATTCTCTAGAATTTGAGGTCAACACACTTCTTTAGATGGACCAAATGAGGAATGTGAAAGTTGGGAGTAGTAATTTTAATGATGTCAAGTAATTATGATATGGAAGGTAGAAGCTTGATTTTTTAGCGAGATATGATTTCCAACATGTCTGGCTATGCAGACATGGATTGTGGGTGGTTTTTAACTTCATTCTCAAGTTTCCTTCCTCTATCTTTGTTATACCTTAGAGCTTTGGATTGTAATATATAAGGGGTGATTGTAGGAATGTTTATCCCATCAACTATTTGATCCTTAAGTCCAAGCACAAGTTGTGGAATATATTAAAGGAGGGTAGCCTCACACCGTATCCAAAATGTCTTCATGGCTAGGACCCTAATGTCACTGAGAAGGTCTTCTAGGATTAAAAGGAGGAGTGTATCATTCTATTTGGGACAAAGGTCTGCATTATTGAGATTGTGGTGGTGGAGGTGACCAACGTATCAACAGATGGTATGAATTTTTATAGGGATCTCAAATAATCAGACCTTGTCATTCAAAGATTCCCTAAAATGGATGAGGAAAGGGAGAAGTTGTATAATAGAAGAAAGAAGACCAACTATGAGTCATCCAAACTTAGAGATTTATGGAGCCAACTTCTTAAGGTTCTCATAGATTACATTACTTTGGATGGTCATTTTTCATGCACCTTCAGGCACTATTTTCTTTTGTTAAATCATTTCCACAATAATGTTAGGTTTTTTATTCCCTTTTAACTATGGTTTTCTCTCAAAACTATTTTTAGGGATCATAGGAAGAATCTTGATAAAAACCCCATTCTCCATGAGGGTTTGATGATGCTCATTTTTTATCACTTCAAAGTCATTCCCACACCCTCTAATCCTATTTATATTTCTAGGGAGGATGACACTATAGTTGGGGAGACCAAGGATATTTTGGATGGTGAGGATGATATGGAGTGTGGGGAAGAGGAGTATGAGCCATCTTCTAAAGCTAAAAAACCCCTAAGTCTAAGGATAAAAATACTAGTAAAGGGAGAGACACATATATAAACATGGAGGAGGAGGAATATGTCCCCTCAAATAAAGTCAATACTCATCCCAAATATAGAAAGAAGGTGGGAACTTCTTTGAAGGGGAAGTACAAACCCTTTGAGAAGAATTAGGGTACTAAGGAGACTACCATGCCCTCCCATGCTGGAGTACTTAGTGTTGCGGCTAAAATTAAAAATCCTAGTCTTGGGAAAGGTAAGGAGAAGATGTAGGAGGAAGGTGTTGATAATTTGATTCAAGTGTAAATTTCAGTATTTTCCTCCCTTTTTGCTAGCACTAATCGGTCTCAAAAAAAATCCGCTCATAGTGGAGATAAAGATGATTCCTCGTTGGATCTTAAACCCAATTCACACCATTTAAAACATGATTGGGATGATTAATATGATATTTTTGGCATGACGAAGGATAATTCCATTAGTTCCTTTGCCTTGCTTAAATAGATTTACATGAAATAAAAGAACTGAAGATCAAATAGATATCTCTAGGCAGTAAGCTTGATGTCCTTTAGAATTATGTCATGGGAACTGCAACTAAAAATGATGTGGCTTTGGGTTATTTTTTTTGGACTATGGAGGAGAAGAAATCATTTTTTGAATGCCATAAGAAGACTGAGGATGCCCTTGAAAAATTAAATAGTGATTATGATAAAAATATATCATAGTTGGAGGACAAGGTTAACCATGGCAAGGACTTTCTTTTGACTATGCTTAATTAGAGCCATAAAAGTATCAAGGTCACCTCGAAGTCAATGAACAAGCTGATTCAGAACTTGGAGAAAGGGAATATTGAGAAGTAGGTTATTTATATTGATCAATGAAGATCAAGAGGTCTCAGGATTGAGTAAGAGGACTAGAGGAAACTAAAAGAGCAAAGATGAGAGTACCCCTCTAGGCCATAATGAGTTGAAGGCTTCTCGGGAGATTTCCAAGATCAAGGTGTAGGTGTCTAAGGTTTTGAAGAACCTTTCTTGATTTTTTTTCATCTACTATGGTCCTTTCTTTTCTATTCTCTATTGTAGTCTTTTTCCTAGATTTCTTCTACCTTTATCTCTATCTTTCTTTTCAGTAGAATTTTGGTTTTTGGGCACATTTTTCCTCAATACTTTTGCTAATGCGCATTGCTAAATATATAATATTTTTTTGTTAAAGGGTTTCAGGTCCCTTTGAAACCTACTTTTTATGTAATAAAAAACAATTATCATGATCATAATCATTTGATATTTCTAAGTACATTTTAGAACATCAAATTTAATGTTCCTAATGCTTCTTTCAATATAATAATAAGTCATCTAAACATAAACAATTAAAACATACACATAATTTGAATATAATTATAATAAATTTATAACATCATTCTATATGTTACATCATTTGCATATAATTTTCACTACTATATTACATGTTATAAGTACATAATATAAATATGTACAGTTACATCTAAAAATACACTTACATTTAGAAATCATAATCTTTTGAAAAGTACAATTATATTCTCTAGTCAATATATCCAGTGGCACAATGATCCAGATACACATAGTGTGATTACAATATGATAAAACAACTCCAAGAAGCTAAGGTATGAAGAAAAAATCCATGAGTTGCCTATTAGAATAATTGAGAGGGGGGTGAATCAGTTATCCACAGTCCCAATACAAAATGTATAACTAAAAACAAATATCTTAAACTTTTGCAGCTTGGTAACATAAAGTAATACTCTATCTGTGTATTTACCGATTGCTAGTTAAATACAAGTAGAGATTACCGATCAAATCTAACATGCAATATGTAAAGTATGACAACAAACAATCATCACAATCAACACATAACACAAGAGATTTAATGTGGAAACCTTGCAAAGGGAGAAACCATCTGGGACCGGCAACCCAAAAATTGTTCACTCTTCTGAAGTGAGGTCGGTGAAGACCCAACCCTATTAAAGGTTGCAAACACACTATTAGGTGTGACCTTGTTAGAGGATTTTAGACCAACAGTTATCACTCAACCAGCATTCACTATGGGGTTGACAAGATAACAAATGTACATTCTATGAATGACATTACAAGACTTTCAAGTCCACTCTGTTAAGAGATTTATCTGATTACAATGGTTAAACTGTAACAACAATTTGATCTAAATATACAACAACTTCAATTGTAGATTGTCAGATCTATTTTAAGCTCATTCAAATCCTCTGATCATTCATTAATTTTGTATCAATCACTATTCTATAACTTACTATTGCTCAGTAATAGCTTTATGATGCCCGGTTATCTCTGCAATTCGGTTCTTACTTAACCAGTTTGATCAAGCATGCATGAAACTTGTTCACGCAATATCTCTACAGTTTCCTTCTTTTGGTATTAGTTTCATTGTGAAACCCTAGTCTCTTAAATAGACATGTAAACCATTTTCTTCTCCTCCATTATATTTTTCCGCTTAATCACCTTCATTGATTTTTCCACTTTAACCTTCCTCAACTGATGTGTCAATAACATGTTTCATTCCAATCCATTCGATCTTCCTTGAATTATGTTAGTCATCGATCTTCATAACAAACATTATCTCTTACCTCAAAGTTATACACTTTCCACCTCATCAACTCTTATCCACTAAACTAATCTTTTGATTCTTTTCTCCTACTCGGTTAACAAAGAAATGCATCGGTGAACACAAGCTTAGTTTATACTATTGTCGATATACACTACACTCTGTCGATGTATACTAGAATGCTTCTTTAACCGACCACACTGCTTTGTGCATTTTGGCTCTATCCTTCATCATAGATGAATGCAACATACTCAAGTCAATAACATAAGGTCATAGACTCATCAATAAGTTACTCAATGTATTCCTTATCCTTATCTATCATATCCATATTCCTCAATGTAGATATATCTATTCTTCATCTCTTTTCTTCCTTTTTACAGATGTTTGAGTATAGTAACTTACAAGATAAGTGTTGTCAAAACTAGTTGACATCAATGACAACATATTACTGATTTAAACACATTACATATCTAATCAGCAACTCAGTGATCTCTAATCATAGATCTTCAATTAGATACACATAGTCTGATTGCAATATGATAAAACAACTCCAAGAAGCTAAGGTATGAATAAAAAATCCATGAGCCACCATGAATCATGAAGGAAGACCACTGGACCTCAATAGAAAAAGAATCACTACCACTCAACCATGTGGAACTCTAAGGGCCACCCCACCATGTTGAGGAGATAGACACCAAGCCCCATGCATAAAAATATCCAAATACAAGGAAGGGATAGTACACATATTCATTAGATGTAAAAAGGAAAAAAAAGGATCTCACAAATATAACCAAAATAAACTACCAGGGACAACAAATACATGCAGGATACCTAGAACACATATAGGTAAGTGTCATCACATAGCTCTTCACCTTGGGTTACCATGGATGGTCTCTCTAGAACCTTTCTCCCAAGTAAGATCATATGCAAAACCTGATAATCCTTTCATGTGGACAAGGAATCTGATCATGCCTACTCACTACATCCCTTGGATGGACATGCATATTCTCCCACTCCCATCATTATATTTTCCTAGCACTCAAGGCATCAATGAGGGACTAATTATTATATTTTTAATGTTATACCCATTTAATTTTATTAATTATCACTTACTTATACAACCCCTAATGGGTTACCCTGGATGACCACTTGATGGCCTCGACCCCAATTGTGAGTCACTTGCCTATGATGCTTGTAGATGACCTACCCTTAAATATTAACCAAGGAAACAAGTAATATGATAAATAAGGCAACATCCAAATTCTAGTATGCATCTAACCATATCTAGGCTCATTCTCATTCCATAAACATATGACCCCTAGGAATTGGCTATCATATTTCGTTACATCTCAAGAGTCTCACATACATACAAGAAAAATCCAACCAAGAGAAAAAAAAGATTGAAACATATAAAGATACAAAAGATTGAAAGTCTCACCACATCCTCTATCCTCTCATAAGGATAGATAATCAAGACACAAAGGAAAAGGGATCTACATAACCTAATACCAAGTACCATGCTACATGTCACACAATATAATCCATAATCATAGTTGAATTTCACTTGAAATCCACATAATAATATCAAATAAATAATTCATATTTAATTAATATTTATAAGTTAAAACTAAGCATCAAAAATACACACATAATTTAATTCATTCCCATAAATAAGGAACCTAAAATTAATTAAACTAATATCATTAAAATAATATACTACTCATTATCGAATTATCAATAAAAAGTTTGTCCGAGAGGGGCCCCCTTTGGAAAACCAAAAGTGAATGGAATTATTAATCTCTAGGTTAAAAGGCAAGGACATTTCTCTTGTTTCTCATAACATTGACCTAAATTCTGGAGCCTACTCTATGTCCTTTTTAGATTGTATGGTCCAAAAGGTATGTTATTCATGGAGGGATCATTGATTGGTAATTTTATTGGATCATGGCTTGATATTGATTCTATGCATGTGTGGGTTGCTTGTAAATGGAAAAGAAAAGACTATATTGATATTTTAGCTATGGAGAAAGGTTTATTTTCCTTTATGTTTACTTGTGAGGATGATTTAATATTGGTTTTGACAAGGGGTTCCTGGATGCTTGGGAAGGCTTCTTTGGCACTGAAAAATGGGAACCAAGTTTCTCTCCTCTTGATTGGGTCTATGATGAGGCTCCTCTTTGGATCACACTCCCTAGTTTACCCTTATAATTTTTAGATGAGGATATTTTTAGGGGTATCACAATATGCTTTAGGGAACTTCTTTCTATGGACCCTATGACAACATATAGAAATAGACTTGTGTAAGTCTATATTTTGTTAACACTAAACAATCCTCTAATTTTCTGGTGAAAGTTTCTAGATTATGTATAAGTTGGGTTCTTGGGCTTCATCTATTGAGTTTGAATCCATCCCCTTTGCATGATTTTATTTCAATAAAATTGGGCATTGGGCTAAGGACTGTTTGTCAAAATAAGCTAAAGACAAAATGTCAAAGAAGGTATGGAGGAAAAAAGAGGGTAACCTTGAGAAAAGTATGGAAACCAATTTATCTGAGAGGGATTCAAATAATAAAAAGTATGGCCCTCATGATATGTTGGAAAGCTATAAGATTCCATATCCTAAGGATTTGACTAAGGAAAAGGTTAATGGATAGGGGACCCCTTGAAAGGAATCTAAAGATGCTAGTAAGGACTCCATAAGTTGTATCCCTGAGGATATTAAATCAAATAAATTGAGATGGGACTTTGAGATTAATCTTATGATTAATATTTTAAATGATTCAGTTGCACCCCATGTGGAAGATATGGATTTGATGGTTTTAAATGAGGATGATTTTCAATATCAACAAGGTAATGATGGTATAGTAACTGATAAGGAGATCTAGTCCAATGAGGATGTGTTTTTTCTCAAAGGATGGAGGGAGAAGATTTAACTTCATTCTCAATGGTCAAATAGGGGAATAGGAGAAAGAATAATTCACAAGTATGTAGTGAAAATACCAAGAGAAGGAATAAATCAGATTGTGGTGTTGCTTCTAAAGGGGTTGGTAGACCTTCTTTTATCCACACTTGTGAAAAGATGGGTAAATCAGATGTGGTTGATGCGTTCAAGAGGACTCTTCTAGAGATGGTCCTTACTGGCCCCCCTCCTTTTAAATGAATATTATCTCATGGAATATTAGGTGGTTGAATCTCCCCCCAAAAACATGCTTTGTTATCTAATATGATAAGAGGGCATAAGCCAGATATTTATATTACATAATAAACTAAAACTCCTACCTTGAAGTTAGAAGATATAAAATTATCTTTCTTTAAGGATAGTGGGGTTTAGTGTGTTGATTCAGAGGATTCTTTATGTGGCTTGGCTATGTTTTGGAACCCTAGGCATGTTAAACGTAGTATTATCTTTTCTTCTCCCAACCATATAGCTACTAAATTCAATCCTATTAGTGATGGTATTATTGGCTCATTGTATGTTTTTTTATTGATTTAAACATATCAAAGGAATCAAAGGGATGTAAAAATGTTATAAAAATCAGAGGAATTGATTTGAAGAGCTATTTTTTTGGTACTAACCAAACTGTTGCAGGTTAGCTAGTGGAATAAGATGTTTAGAGGTCTGATGAGGATCAATTATTTTACGTATGAAGTCATGCACATGGTATATGGTTTAATAAGGTTAATATTTAGTTCAATCCAAGTTTCAAAGGATATCATAAACATTTGGGTATGATTTAAGGATAGATATGGTGACTGGAAGATAGAGTGACAATCGGTGTTGATAGGAAGACATAAAGAGGTCTAGTGTGTGAAATATAGTTGGAATCTCTTGGAGTGAACTTAGGAGTATTTTTGGGATATACTCACATGTCTTAAATTCAAGGGTTAGTACTTTAGACATTCACATGACATACTTTTATTGTCTTAGATCCTTGTTGATAGTGTTCTTGAGGTTTAGTTTAAAAAGGGTTGGAAAGTCCAATGGCTATGGTGGATTTTTGTAGATGAAGGTTTATCATGATTCTATAGGATGTTCTTAAAGTATGTGCTTGATGAGTTGGAGATACACATGTATCATAAGGATCAGATTGGTGGAATTTTTAGTCAGTAATAATATTTTTATTATTATTTATGTTATTGTTTGACTAGGTTGGTAAATCATGTTGCACAAGTGGTAAACCATGAAATCTAAGAGATTTGTGATCTTAGGTTGGTTTTTATGGATCATGGTTGTGATTTATGGTCAGAGATGAATTTGAAATATGATATTTGGTGTGATGATTTGAAGAGATGGTGAACTAGGTTTTGTTGACCTTTTTCTTGATATAAGGTGATGAATTAGGGAAAAATTAGTAGGCATGAAAGTGGAAGATTTATTGCACATGCCAAATATTTATTGCAAAGAAGTGGGTGAGATCTCTTGAAGGATAATTTTATCATATGAAGGATTCATATAGAATTAGATCAGAGATCCATGTTGTACTTCAATGTAACTAAATTTGGCATAAGGTAGATATTATTATCTAGTTCACAAACTCTTTATATTATTGTAGTGATCAAATTGTAAGGTAGTGAACCTTCCTCATGGTTTTAGCTAAAGGATTTTTCTTTTGATAAGTGATCTCTAGGAAGTGGTCCAGAATTCACGTGCATTCCCAATACATTATAATAGGTTTATACTTCTGACAAGGTATCTACTTATAGTGGGTAATCAACCCCATCGTGGTGTTTCCCCTAATATGGTTTCCACAATAAAAATATTGTTTTAAATTGTGTGGATGAGACTCTAATTTTTGGATGCATGCATGTTTCATATTTTATAAAATTGGATTAGAATTAAGGGTACTCAAGTTAAAGGGTTTTGAGGATTAAGGGTTTGAAGTTTAAGGATATAGGAACAACTAATTCACCCCCATCTTAGTTATTCAGTGTCATATTATCACCAATTGGTATCAGAGATTTGATTCCTTGAAGGAAGCCTAATAGCTTGAGGGAGATCCAATATGACAACTTAGAAGAATGATAGACCTAGGATTTGTTGTTTCCTAGTTTGGCAGGGTTTAAACATATAAACTATTACCAACATACCTACTTAAATATCTAATAAGTGGATAAATTCTATTATGGACACCTAAATGGACTTGGACCAACTAGCAAGGTGCTTAATAAATCCCTTCTACATTTTTGGCTCTATAAAAGCAAGGCGGGTGTACCTATGATCTTTATTCAAGATCCCTGCTATAATTTGTACTAGAAGATCACAAAAGAAGATATCTCATGTAAGCCTCAACATAGTAAAGAGATACTAGGTAACAACCAATCACCCATTAAATATCGACTTGCATGGAGTATGAGATTAACCTATCAACTTGCTCAGACAATAAAAACATAAAATAAAGATTTTTGTAATTTGGTTAAAAAAATTTGTGAAGAAAATGTAACTGAATGTAATGAAAACCCTGGCTTAGTTCAATGCCTTGTTCATTGGGAAATGAGTCATTTAAACACAAGACATCCTACCACAATTTTGAGAAGTATAGCTATGTGATTCATAACACATTTGCATTACTAAGTGTTATTCTATAGTTTTCTAATCAATCCTACTTATCATAATCCTAAGACAATATCTTATGGATTTACAATTGAGATTCAAGAATTTCAATTAATTCTTTGAATTAAAGCATGAATCCACCACATACATCATAGCAATGTAATGAAATAACAAGATCTTTGATCCAATCACATAAAAAAACATAAGATTTGAAATAGGAGAGGAAAAAAACCAAAAAATATTTTTGATATATTCATTAAATTTAGCTATACTTGTGATACAATATCTGATAGTGCTTAAAAGACACAAAAATATGAAAAAAATACACTAATTCTTATTTCTCCACGGCTTGCTCTGGTATGTTCAGTACATATACATCAAACAACACAAAAAAAGATGAACTAATAGACTTCAAAACCCTATCTGAATTATAAATAATCAAACTATTGGCAAAATGGTCAGCACTCTCCTCGGGATTCATGACATGGTTTAACGGCCTCCTGTGTCTTCTATAAGTCTAGTGGTTGTATCGTGCATTAACAGGTCAATCTTTTGGTGCAACGGTAACCACTACTTGTAATAAGTGGTATTAGAGCTTGGTCACAGGTTCAAATCCCCTCAAGTAATGCTGAGGGGGAGATTATTGGCAAAATGGTCAGCACTCCCCTTAGGATTCGTGACATGGTTTAACAACCTCCTGTGTCTTCTATAAGTCTAGTGGTTGTATCAGGCATTAACAGGTCAATCTTTTGGTGCAACAGAAACCACTACTTGTAACACAAACCCCTTCTCATGCCCTTGATTACCCTTTTATAGGAGAAATGGTAGCAACAAGCTATGGTCTAGAAATGAAACTTGTTAAAATTTTACATTCTTGGGGAGAAGGAAACTTCAGATAGTACAAGATAGAATCCACAATAAAAAGGTACTTTTCAAACATCTTCAAGCATGTCCCTATTGATGTAGGCTTTTCAATTAGACCCATGATGACTCGATAGTAGCTTTAGGTGTTGTATTAACTTTTCAAAATGATGTGACACTGGAAAAACTATCATTATGAAAAAATACTTTCACTCCTTCACATACATCTACTATTAGAATGATTTAGAACAACAAATAGGGGGATGAATTAGTTGTTCTCAAGTCCAGATGTACCAGTTGAACTTTCCATTACTTCAACAAAGTCAAATCTAATCGACAACTCAACTCGGTCTCTATAGTATATATCAAAAACATATAACATGCAGTCCACTGTCCAAAAGTAATTAACATGTAGAATATAAAACTTTCAACAACATCCACATTAAAATCATCCGCACAAGTATAACACCAAGATTTGTAGTGGAAACCCAATTTGGGAAGAACTACTTTGTAACATGCTAATGATATTTGACTCTTCTAAAGTGAGCTCTATGAAAAGCCAACCCTGTTAAAGGTTTACATACACACTGTTAGGTGTGACCCTATTAAAGGATTTAAAACACTCTGTCAAAAGTGACCTATTTAAAGGATTTAAGAACATTCCATTAGAATGTCACCTTGATTAAAGGATTTATACAATGACTATTAGGTCAACCTTGATTAAAGGATTTATACTAATACAATGGTTAGAAAGTAACAGTAGTTTCTGATCTGAAAAACATACAACTCACTTTTGCAAATACAAATTCACTTCACTTATATATGTTGATTTATCGACTAACCTCCATTTCCATATCCATCTCTGATCTTCTCAAAATTCGCTTCAAGCAATCACAACTCTGTTCATCTCCTTCACAATTTCACCTCCAGCCTTCTTCTTAGACTTATCAGTCAATAACATCAACCTCTTCTTCATACTCATTAACCTCACAATTAGGTTTATCTTATACCTCTTTGATCAGGTAATCAATCTTTTACCGCTTAATCTCCTCTATAGATCTTAGGTTTAGGTCAGATTCATCAAATCCTTCCATCATTATGTTCTTCATCTTTTCCTTCTAGATACATCTCCAAAATTATCTTTGAATCCATAAAAAAATGATTTATCATGCATTAAATTCTCCATACAATTCATTAATAATGTCAACATAATTTACATATCCCAAGAATTCAACTATGTCGGCTGGGATTCTCAATTCTTTCTCCAAATGTAAATTATTGAAACTTGATCAATACTGTGTTCATCATCTCGATCATCACTATGTATCTCGATCATCTCTACAAACTGTCTTCCTTGGAAAATACTATTTTGCACGGTAATTTCCTATCACTCGGCATTTACTGATGTTCGATCAACACTATATTTATTCGGCATATACTGGCACTCGGTCGACACTAACATCACTTGGTTTAAACTATATTTCTTCACTTTTTCTTGGTTTAGCCTACAGTTCCAATATGTCTTCTTACTTAGATAAACACCTCATTACCTTGTCAATGTGCCAACTGATCAAGTACCCATTGAAGTATCACATAACTCAACCTTTCCTTAGGTCCTATTGGTATCTCCTCTTTTCACATCCTCTTCATCAATCAAAAGATATGGTACTATCCTAGATAGCAACTGTCTTACTAGTTAAGGTTTGACATCAATGAAAATATAACAATTGTTTCAATTGTAGTTTCCAAAAATCTCCCTCTTTGGCATTGATGGCAACACCATATGAATAACACATGATTTAACAAACAATCCAGAATCTCTGTGCATCAGACTTTTATTAATATCCTTAGCTTCATTCTGATTCACAACTTTTTCCTTACCTAATAGCTTTCTCAATTACTCCCTCTGAATGTTTTATGTATCTCTCTCTCTGGTTTCATTGAATCTTCTCCCTTAGTGTTGTATCATTCCATTTGTTTTCATTGTATCTTCTCCCTCTTTGACAATAATGCCAAAGCATATATCTATCACTTACATCTCTATCATGAAGTTGTCTTCATGTCAGTTCTGTATGTTGTATACTCTGTCTGTCATCTTTCTTATTACTGATTAATATCTCTACTCTACTTCTTCACAACTCTAGGCAACTCCTAAAGTGTGACCTCTTCTGTATCAATTTGTCAAGTATTATGATTAGCACATTTGGTGTAGTGCTCATATTTTACTAGGTAGCCTCAGTTAGGGGAATCACCCCTACTTTACCTCTAAGATATTCATAAGCATCTGTAGCTAAAGATTTTGTGAATATATCTACTAATTGTTCCTTTGTATTCACATACTCCAATCTCACTTCTTTGTCTTGAACTAGCTCTCTCAAGTAATGATACCAAGATAGAAATATGCTTAGTCTTGGTGTACATCAATGGATTATTTGATATATTAACAACACTTGTGTTATCACAAAAAATAATAACTGGTTCAGTGATTTCCTCCTTCACACCTTTTAACAATTGCTTGATCCACACTAAATTTGAACAATTCACTACAGCTGCTACATACTCAGATTTTGTTGTAGATTGGGAAATGTAGTTTTGTTTCTTGCTTGTCCAGGAGACTAATCTCTTTTCTAGAAAGAATTCTCCACCACTTGTACTTTTTTTTTCATCAACATTTCTAGCCCAATCTGCATCAGTGTAAACTCTCAGTTCAAAATTGTCATTCTTCTTGTAGTATAATCCATAATCCTCCGTCCCTTTCAGATATCTCAGTATTCTTTTCATTGCCATCATATGATTTTCCTTAGGATTGGCCAAAAATCTTGCCACAATCCCAACTGCTAGGGAAATAGTTGGTCTACTATGAACATATTGTAGCTTTCCAATCATAGATCTATACAAGGTTTGATTCACTTCAGCAGTATCATTAGTTTTAGATAGTTTTTGTCCAGTAGCCATAGGATTACTTACTGGTCTTGAATCCTCCATACCAAAAAATTTCAATATCTCCTTGATATATTTAGATTGAGTAATAAAGATACCTTCATTTAATAGACTTGCAAACCAACAAAAAAAATATCTCACCAAACATAGACATTTCAAATTTAGTTTGCATCTCATTTGCAAATTTCTAACATAGGGCATCTTATCCTCCAAATATGATATCATCAACAATTTCAGCTAACAAAATCCCTTTACCTTCTTTAGTCTTCATATACATATTGTTGTTGTCATTTGTCCTCACAAATCCAATCTTTATCAAGTAATTGTGCAGTCTCTCATACCATTCTCTGGGGGCTTGTTTCAATCCATACAGTGCCTTGTGCAACTTGCAAACCATAATATTCTTGCTTGGGTCAAAATATCCTTCAGGTTGTTCAATGTATACTTCTTCTTCTAATATCCCATTTAGAGATGCAAATTTAACATCCATTTGATATACTTTAAATCCATCGTGAGCTACATATGCAAGTAGAGTCCTTACTCCTAATCTTGCTACAGGGGAAAATGTCTCCCCATAGTCAATTCCTTCTATTAGGATTAGGCAATACTGAGAGGGGGGCTGAATTAGTATTACTAAACTTTAATTTAAACTTCAAACAATTATAGATAAAGAAAAACAATGCTGAAATGAAAAGAACATATAAGTATAACACATAACTCATGACACCATGATTTTTTTCTCAAGGAAACCCTATTAAGGGAAAAACCCCGATGGGGATGATACCCACAACTATGCAATAAAATATTGTATCCCTATTAGGAGATCTAACCCTATTAGGATCTGATGATTACATAGTACATTTCCTTGTTAAAGGATTACAAAAACCCTGTTAGGGGTATACATAACACCTGGTTAAGGTGATGAGCACATTGCTCTTACAATCAAAACTATTTCAAAAGAGTTCTTAAAAATGTGAACAATACAAGAACTTATCTTAATTAGATAGTTCCATCTATAGATCTGTCTCTTATTGATATTGCATCTGATCTATTTTCTCATATTTGCAATCTTTTTCCATCATCATAATCACATACATCCTTCACTTTTACAAAAGAACTCTATACTTATACAAAATCTATCATCAAGTCAGCTTCACAAATACCATACAAAACTTATGCAAATAATAATTGTGGATTAAATGATCTTATATTACCAAATATTCATAAATATACTCCATTCACCTGACTTAGCATGTTACCATATCCACTATACTCTATTTTATCTTCGCAATTGTTCATATACCCTACTATACTAATTTACTATCTTCGCATACCTTCTTAATACTTTATCTCATTGATCTGATAACCAAAACTCATGCACTCTTAACTAAAGCATGTATACATCCCAAAATACCTTCAGTTAACTTCGCAAGCCATAGTACCTTATATATCTTCATCGTTGACTAAAACTATAGCACTATTCCCTGCTATCCTTATTCTAGACTTAGTCATTTTTATGACTGAGACTCCAGTGGAAAAATTCTCAACATGCGATCACTCCAACATAAGCGTTTCCATAAATGACAACCCTCAAGTGATCCCTAGTGCTCCAAAACATAACTTGACAACAATCTCTCCCTTTGGAATTGATGGAAACACTTAGAAAAATGACCAAGTGTCACAATACAACTCTCTTCTTTTCTTTTTCTCTTTTCTACTTTTTTTATTTTACACATCTTTTCTTTTCTTTACTATTTTTTTATCTACATATTACTCTCTCATATTTCTTTCTCTTCCTCATTTTTATTTCTCTTCCTCTCCCTTTGACATCAATGGAAAAGGTACAAAATTGTAAAACTTAAGCACAAAAATATTTAGTGCTTACTCACCAGATTTAAGACATCTTGGAAAGAGGTTTCCAAGGTCTTCACTTCCTCAACCCATGAATTTATTAGAATCTCACTATCCATTCAATGCATATGATGTTGTCTCTGCTACCTTAAGCTCTGTAAGTGTAGACACGGTCATTGAGCCTTCAACTTTTACCATCTCCAAAAGATGTGACTCAAGCATTGTACGCTTAGGGGTCAGTAGGCTTCTTAATAAGCAAAATCTATCTACAACTCTCCCTATCTCCATTTCTAGTACCCCTATCTTATCCAATAGCCTGGATGTCTCTTTATTCATTTCTCCCATAGTCTATGAAGATGATTCATAACTATCCATAAGACTGTCAATAGTAGCGCTATCCTTGGCTATGATCTCCTCGATGTTCTTTACATGCTTGTAAGGATTTATGTAGTAGCTATATATTTTCCTACCTTGTGCTACACAACTCTTGGCCTTAGGGGTAGTAGCCTTGAGAATGTTTAAGTCCCATGAAATGGACTAGCATACTTCTCTCAACTTCTTTTCCAAAAAAAATTTCTCAACCCTGTCTTCTGCGGTCTTTAGAAATGAATCAAGATTATTATCAAAGCTATTTAATACTATACCAAGGTTCTCAGCTTCATCCTTCTCTTGAAATATAACTACTGAGGGGAGTAGCTAGTTCATTGTTTCTACAGCCCTGGCCATTACTTTAACTCTTTTGTCACCTTTCTGAACTGATCTTTCTTTAGCTTTAGAAAAAGCCATAACTAATAGCTTCATCAGCTCATCCTCATCCATACTATCCACATCAGAACTTACTGGTTTGGACATACTTTCCAACAATAAGGAGGTATCCAAACTAACCTCGAAAACTTTTTCAGTTTTGATCTATTCTACCTTCTTTCCCTTCAGCTGAATTTCTTTCTCCTGTATTTTTTCCTCGTGTTTCTCTTCTGATTTCTCTTCCTCTGTCTACTCTTGATCTACAACTTCCATCACACTAACCACATTAACCAAAAATGGATCATTAACATCCTGTGAAGTATCGAGGGTCACAAGCACACCAGTGACAAAGAAGTCTGGTTGCATGCTATCTTGAACACTTTCATCCACTGCCTTGGAACTTTCTCCTAAACCCAAAGATATAGGCTTAGTAGCCTTGGGAGGTGAGGTCTTATTTGGCATATCATATATTAGAACTCTATCTAATGCCTTTTGGGTGTCCTCAATCACCTCATCATATTTCCTAGCCATAATTTTGACTAGTATGGCCTTTATCCTCAGTAGGGGTTTTAGTGCATTTATAACTCTCTCTCTCTCTCTCTCTCTCGTAGAGATACAACCGGTAGCATATCTTCAATTTTCTTGTTCCTTATGTTTTTATCCTCCAATTGTGCTAGTTGTTTCCCAATTTCCAGTTTACTGTATAGGTATTTGGGAATGCTTCCTTCAATCTCCAATAGATTCTTCTTAAAGGCTAGCAAATACTCAATGATAGTATCTTCAATGATTTTTTGGTTTTCAACATCATACCTTTCATAGTATCCGTCCATTGTTAATAGGTTTCCATCTTTAATCACTCTTTTCTATAGTGACTTAAGATCGAGTTTCCACAAAGGTTTGTGGATCCTTTTGAGTTGTTTTCTCTTCCTCTTTCTTAACTGCCTTTTCCTCCTTCTTTCTCTTCACTTCTATCTCTTTTTCCTTAGGACAGTCCTACTTACCTATTCTTGTAGATCTTCTAGGAATTATTGGAGGCACAACATCTTGTGTTTCTTCCTCTTGTGTGGGTGATAGATCAATTATATCTATTTTGGGACTTACTAGTTTCTCTACCTCAGGAGGGGTAGGTGCATCAATAGCCATGCTAGAGGATGCCTCCATTTTTTTCTTATGTTTTTCAACTGTTCCCTAGTGATTCCAACCTTCACAGTGATATCTTCAACAATTTTACTTATTTTTCTCTTTCATGTAACTTTTTCTTGCTCTTCTCTAATTTTCACTGACTTCTCTCTGTATGTTCCCCATCTTTCCTCTATGGGGTCTATCTCAGCTACCAGTACATGCTATACTTGCATAGTCAAAACTTCAGAGTTGACCTCATACCCCATGAGGTAACACCATTTCTTCCTTGGTTCCACTGCCTCAAAGAAGACATAATCAGTTTCAACCATGAAATAGATGGTCTCATACTTTTCAACTATTTTTCCCAGTATCCTATACCTTTCTTTCATCTACCTTTGTAGTATCTTAATCATGCCAAACAATTTTCCATCTACCTGGTCTTTATTATGTCTTCTATAGCTCTTTGAGATCTGAAGTCCAATGGGTTCATTGTCTTTCCATGCTCTAGGGTGCATGCCAGTAAATTTGTGAATGATATGAATATACATGTGGACTAATAAGGACCCAAACATAAATGATTTAGTCCTATCTTTCTTTATCACTTTCACATTTTCAAGGAACTATTGTGCAAGTACTTCGCAAAGGTTTTACTTCTTGTTCTCTTTGACCATCCTATAGGCCATCATTACAACTCTAGCAAATACAAAATTTGGTCTGCTGATATAAAATAGTTTGTAGCCCAACAACATTGCTAGTAGTCTGGCATCTTGCTAGAAGATGTCATTAAATGTCATCGCCCTCTTATCCCACTTGGAATAGGTTAGGGTTTCTTCCTATTTCCTCAAGTTCTTTTCTGATACAAGTAGGGCTCCTTCATTGTTAAGACCTATAATTTCATGGATCATTTTTGCACAAATCTTAACTGGTTGATCTCCAATCAAGACAAACTAATCATGAATTATGCTAAGAATGATCTTAAACCATTCAACTTCCATGAATTTAGTGAGTAGGGTTAGCTTAATGATGGATTGATTAGACAAATGTTTGAATTCTTCTATCATAGATCCATTTTATTCTATCATGTTATCCAACTCACTATAGATGTTTACATCCCCAATGATCTCATACTTGTAGTGTATGTATGCCCTAATATCCTCTACGTGCAATACGCCTATGGGGGTTTGAGAAAATTCTCCCTCTGGATCATCCTCACAAGATTTAAATGGATGTTTCTTAGACTTGTATCTAGGTCTATCCACAACATCAAAGATAACTAGAGCATCCATGACTTCTTAATGAGAATAGGTCTAAATACCTTAAACACACTTGAATCTGACACTTTTCTTCACGCGATCATGGAATCTCTCTACTAGATGATTGCAATTCTTCACAACTCTGCTCTCATTAGTCACTGATTATCAAAAGGTACTGAAATGATGTTCTCCAAGCTCTTTTATCCTTTGCAAGTTGAGTAAGTTCATTAAACACTAGTAGCTCAACTTTGCATGTTGTCCAATCAACACAAAAACTTGAGAACATGGAAAATGGCTCTTCAAGTGCTATTCTCTCAACCACAAACTCCATAGTGTCTGTACACATCACACCTAAGCTCGCATGAGCTTAATCCACACATACAGGGGCTAGATCTATTCTCTTATCTGCATCTAATGCTCCTCCTTGTAATACCCCAACAATGGGCTATAGACTCATTAACCTCTTACATCAACAAATCAAATGAAATCAACATCGAAGTCCTAACCTAAGGCACATCTACACATCAGTTTATCAAAAATCTAATTGATTATCCTAATTTTGCATCGGGGAATATTCCTTGAAATATTCGTATCTCAATTATCTTTAATTTAATGATTATTTGGCGATAAATCATTATTTATCCTAAAGTTTGATTAATTGAATATTTTGAATATTTAATTAACTAGATTTAATACTACCACTTAATTATTTAATTAAATTTAATTACATTTGTTCCTAAATTGTATTATTTAATTCTGACAATGAATCAAAAATCTTATGACTAATTGATTAAATTCCTATTTAATTAATTAATGTCAATTGTCAAATTTAATGATATATTTTTTGAATAAAAGTTTGATTTAATAATTGATTAACCCATAAATCAGTTATTCTTAAATTTAAAATCAGTTAAGTTGAGAATAAATCATTTTATTTATTTAATTAATTCATAATTAATCATGCACATTCAAAGAGTGGTTAAACTTTGAATCATAAAATCAATTCAAGTTGTTATAAATTTAAACTCAACTCTATTTTGAGTTGAAAACTGATCTCAACTTTTGATTTGAGTTAAAAAATTTGTTCTTGCATGATTTTGCATGATTATGTGAGTTGTTCTAATTCTAATTTCTTGTTGACCCAAAAATCAACCTGAGTTCATCAAGAGCGATTTATGGCTTTTCTCCATGCACCCTCAAGCCCTAGATTTCTATAAAATCAAGGCCTCGGCTCTTCCAAAAAGATCCACGAAATTGCATAATTACTCTGGCGAATTTGCGACTGAAGAATCTATCTTTTGCGAATCCAAGTTATTGTGAGATTTCCATTCATTTTTTTGAACATTCATATCATTTAGCATATCATTCTTAGATTAATTGCATATCAATTTCATTCCATTCTAGATCAATTTCATATCAAGTTTTTCATCTAATTGCATAGAAAATACAAAAATATAGATTAAATTGCATTCATTCTACATTCATCTTTTCCATTCAAATCCTTCGTTTAGGTGTTGCATTGTCACTGATCTCAGTCTAATCTGAGAATACCATACTCGCATCTACTAGAAGGCAGTAAATCACTCAGTTAGCTTAGTTTCCATTTCATTGCATATTTTTTATTTTCTCTAACCTCTAATGTTTTACTGAAGTGTTTTGTCTACAGCTAGGTACAATTTTCACACACGCACCCCCTAAGGCCATGGGACCTTTTAGGTTGATGCCTCAAAGAACTCATCAGTGAAGACATAGTGTCATCAACTATCTCTCCCTGAACTGATGCTTTGTTTAAAAATTTCACCTTCCATTTCTTATCCTCCTCCTCGCTTTCTGTTGATTTCTTTAAATGATCCTCAAACTCATTCATGTACTCATTAAGATTCTTACCACTATCACCAACATTCTTTCTTATAACCATAAGAAATGGTCCTCTTGGTTTACTAGATCTTCTTGGTCCTCTTCTGTTGTCCTCTCCATTATATCTACAAAACTTCACTATGTATCCTAGGTTGCTATATTTGTAACAAGTAGGAGGTCTCCTTCTATCTTGATTAATCTGTAACTTACAGTACCTTGATGTATGCCCAAAGTTATTTCATTTTTGACATGTTATTTTAGTTGTTGTTTCTTCTCTGACATAATCTTGTTTATACCTAGACTGATCCAGTTTTCTACAATCTTCTTTCTTCTATCCATATTTATAGCACTTAAAACAATAGCTGGTAAAGGGCTTAAAGTTACCTCTACTTCTGCAATCTCTTTTCATGTGGCCAAATTTGTTGCATTCAAATTATCTACTTCTGAAAGGTCTGGTCTGATCTCTAGGTCTCTCAAAAATAGGTCTTTCAGTCTTTGCTTCATGTGTTTCTTCATGTTTTTCTTCATGGGTAGGTCTTTCTTTAGTCTTTGCTTCACTTGCTTCTTCATTGGTTTTAGAACTTTCTGATTCATTTAATCCAACACTAGTCATATCTCCTTTAGGCTTTTTTCTTTCTCTTTGTTGATCAATCTTGTCACTACTCATGTGCAATTTCTCAATGTGTAATTTAGCTTGAGTGAGTTCACCTTTAATGGTCTGATTATATTTCTCCAATTCCTGATATTTATCTTTGTAGTGGTTAAATTTAGTCTTCATTAGTCCCATCTACTCATTTTCTACTTTCAATGATTCTTCAATTTTGTTCTTAGCATCCTTTTCATGTGAATCTCTTTTATCATCAAAAGATTGATCTCCTCTTTTTCTTGCTCTAGCCTTTTTACTTGATCTGATGTATCACTATCTAAATCTTCTTAGATCTTGTCCATAAGTTTTTATTTCTGACTTCTTGAAGCTTCCAATTATTCCTTTAGTTTCTTAATGAAACCTTCTACACTTTTCAATTCAAAATTTAGTATACCATTCTCAACTTTCTCTTTGTCCATATCTTCAAGTGTTGCTTCAAAGTTCTTTTGCAAGCTTTCTGAATCCATTCTAATCTCCCATAAGCTGTTAGGATTTCTCTCCAAGGGCCAATAGCTTTGATACCAATTGTTAGGATTAGGTAATATGGAGAGGGGGGTGAATTAGTATTACTAAACTTTAATTTAAACTTCAACCAATTATAGATAAAGAAAAACAATGCTGAAATGAAAAGAACATATAAGCACAACACATAACTCATGACACCATGATTTCTTCTTGAGGAAACCCTATTAAGGGAAAAACACCAGTGGGGATGATACCCACAATTATGCACTAAAATATTGTATCCCTATTAGGAGATCTAGCCCTATTAGGAGCTGATGATTACATAGTACATTTCCTTGTTAAAGGATTAGAAAAACCCTGTTAGGGGTATACATAACACCTGGTTAAAGGTGATGAGCACACTGCTCTTAAAATCAAAACTATTTCAAAAGAGTTCTTCAAAATATGAATAATACAAGAACTTATCTTGCTTAGATAGTTCCATCTATAGCTCTGTCTCTTACTGATATCACATCTGATCTCTGCTCTCAGATTCACAATCTTGTTTCATCATCATAATCACATACATCCTTCACTTTTACAAAATTACTCTATACTTATACAAAATATGTCATCAAGTTGGCTTTGCAAATACCATACAAAACTTATGCAAATGATAATTGTGGAGTCGATGATCTTATATTACCAAAGAGCTGGCAATATAGTCCATTCATCTAACTTAGTATGTTACCATATCCACTATACTCTCTTTTATCTCCACAACTGTTCATATACCCTGTTATACTGATTTACTGTCTTCGCATACTGGAATCACCTAAAAATGAACAAAGACAATTAAGGGACAAATCAAGGAAAAACAAAGAAAATCAAGGACAACATCAAAGAAATTAAATCAAAACAAGCATTTGGCCAATCAAAATTAAAATCAAGTCTTAATTCAATATAATTCAAAATCTAAAGCCAAAAGATCAATTAAAACCTATTAAATCAAGTGAAATTAAATCAATGTGCAATTAATTCTATTAATTGTATAGTTTTGAATAAAATCAAATTCAACCCATTTAAGGGGTACATGGCTAAATAAATGAATTTAAATCAATTAATAAATCCTAATTTCTCTCAACAATCAAAAGGGGAGGAAATCCAATCAACCAATAGGATTTGAGAAAGGAATTCACATGGATCAATCCAAATTCAATCTCAATCACTCAAAGTGAAAGAGAATCTTTTCCACTCATCTTGTCTCCTTGTCCCAAGCTTTGAGGACACAATATTTAAATTATCTTCAAAGGGTATCTTGAACAAGGATACACTCAAAAACATTATCCTAAACTATATGATCAGATATTGCAATTAGAATCCAATAGTGATGAAGATTCTAATGATTGGGAATGGGATACATTATCTGATGAGTCATGCCATGATAAGGGTATTGATGTTATTCATACCTACACTTCTAGCAAAGATAAAGGAAAAATAGCAGAATCAAGTTCAAATCAAGCATCTAGTTCAAATAAAGTGGTCCTAAATGATGTGTCAAGCATAGAAATAGAGATAAATCAATGAGTAGGTGAACCCTATGTACCTTCATGGAGACCTGCTATGGAGGAATCAAACGTTAGGTTTAATCCATGAGACTTTTATCTAGTGGAAACCTTCGAGGACTCTAGTGAGGAGGACTTTGACCCTACTTCTTTAGAACATTTAGAAGAGGCATATGCCATAGACTTAAATGATACAATGTATGAACCATCAAATGAAGTCTTATCCCTAAGTCCCATCGAACCAAACCAAAGCATTGATCCCTTAACTCTCATATACCTGGAATTAATTGAATGGGATTCCATTGAACCAACCACTCTTTCAACCTTTTTGAATGACAATGTGGTGTCCCAATATCTCAATGCGATTGAACCCTCTTCTACCATGGAATATTAGGAGGAAATGATAAAGGGGAGTATCCAAACTTTCAATCCATGAAAAAATGAAAAAAATGAAAAGAGTAAAAAAGGAAAAGAGTCAAGTGTTGAAAACCATGTTGTGGCAACATTAGATCCAAGAGAAAAAGAAATAAAGGATGTTTCCAAAGGTGAAAACCCAATCGAGGCACCTAAGGAAGGAAGTTTGGATGCTTTACCTAAACATTATGAAGAAATATCTCCAATTTTGATCGAGCCTACAAAAAAGATAAACATTGGATCAGAAATTGAACCAAAGATCATACACCTAGCGGCATCATTATCTAGTAAAGAAAGGAAAGAATACATAATTTTTTTTAAGGAAAAGCAAATCAATTTTGCTTGGTCATATGATGATATGTCGGGATTGGATCCAAACTTGATTATGCATCACTTAAATATTAAATAAGGAGTCAAACCAGTCAAACAGAAGTTAAGAAACATGCATCCACATATAGCCTTGCTAGTAAAAGTAGAATTGGAGAAATTGCTAAAGGTAGGATTTATCAGAGCCATTGATTATGCATAATGGATTTCAAATATTGTACCATTTTCAAAAGAAGATAAGATTTTCACGGATTTTAGAGATCTAAACTTGGCGTGTCCTAAAGATGACTTTCCTCTTCCAAGAATAGATGCCATTGTAGACTTAACAACGAGACATTCCATGTTTTCACTTATGGATGGATTTAGTGGCTATAACCAGATCAATATAGCACCTAAGGACAAAGATAAAACAATATTTACATGCACACAGGGGACATTATGCTGGAATGTTATGCCCTTTGGTCTAAAGAATGTTGGGACAACATATCAAAGGGCCATGACCACAATATTTCATGATATGATGCATAAGTTCATGGAAGATTATGTAGATGACATATTAGAAAAATATCATTCAAGAGAGGAGCATCTACCAATTCTAGAGAAATTTTTTGACAGATTAGAGCAATTCAAAGTAAGGCTCAATTCTAAAAAGTGTGCATTTGGGGTCCAATTAGGAAAACTACTAGGCTACATTGTATCAGCAAAAGGAATAGAGGTGGATCCCGCTAAAGTCAAGGCCATTATGGATATGGAAGCACCTAAAAACATAAGCCAAATGAGGTCACTAAAAGGGAGAATTCAATCCATCGGGAGATTTATATCCCAACTAGCGGAAAAATGTCATAACTTCACTCAACTTTTGCATAAAGATACAATTTTCAAATGGGATGAAAAGTGTGAAGAAGCTTTTAACATATTGAAGAAATACCTCATGAACCCTTTGATCTTGATGCCACCTATCAGAGGCAAGCCCTTAATCCTATATATTTCAGCAACAGAGAATTCATTGGGGGCACTTTTGGCACAAGCATATGAATCCGGCAAAGAAAAGGCAATATACTACATAAGTAGAACCTTGGTCAAATACGAGTTGAACTACACATTCATTGAAAGGGCATGTTTGGCTGTGGTTTTTGCTTCCCAAAAATTATGCCACTATATGTTAGCTCATAAAATAAGACTCATAGCCAAGATTGATCCTTTGAAGTATCTACTTAGTAAAACAACATTAAATGGAAGGCTAGCCAAGTGGGTTATGGTGTTGAGTGAATTCAACATTGAATATGTAGACCGCAAATCTATCAAAGGGAAAGTCATTGCTGACTAATTAGCATAATCACCACTTCAAGATAATCATCCCATTCAGGTAGAATTCCCAGATTTTGAGATTGTGAATGTTGAGGCAAAGACATGGCAACTATATTTTGATGGTTCCTACACTCAACGTGGATTAGGAGCGGGCATACTCTTGATTAATCCTCAAGGATCTACAATTCCAAAGTCATATAAGATGTTATTTCCATGCACCAATAACATAGAAGAATATGAAGCCTTGGTTATTGGGATCAAGTTGTCATTAGAGTGGAAGGTGACAGAATGAAAGGTTTATGGAGACTCACAATTAATCATTAATCAAATTAATGAGGAATATCAGACAAAAGATGACAAGTTGGTGCCTTACAAAAACATGGTGGAAAATCTTATAAAGTACTTCACTCTTATTACATTTGAGCAAGTGCCAAGAGAAAAGAACAAAGCAGCAGATGCAATGGCAACTTTGGCATCACTTCTATAAATACCAGATCAAAGTGCCATATATGAATTCCTGGTAAAAGAAGTGGAACAACCCGCATTTGACCCTACCCATCCTTATACCATCTTCTTACTAACAACACATGAATCACCTTGGTATGGACCTATTTACACCTACTTAAAAGATCAAATCCTACCCATAGACCAAACCAGGAATCAAAAGAAAAGCTTCATTCACCAAGCCTCTCGATATACCATAATTTATGAAACATTGTATCATAAGAGTTTAGATGGAATTCTCCTTAGATGTATAGAAGAAGAGGAATCAAATGTAGCCTTACGAGAAATCCATGAGGGAATCTATGGGTGACATTCAAATGGATTAACCCTAGCTAAGAAACTTCTTAGGATAGGATATTTTTGGCCTACGATGGAGAGAGATGCTTGTCAATTTGCAAAAACTTGTAGAAATTATCAATTCCATGGAAATTTGATATGTGTGCCCGCACAAGAGCTACATCTGATGACTACACCATGGTCGTTCTATCAATGGGGTCTAGATCTAATAGGATTGATTTATCCACCATCCTCAAATGGTCATAAATTCATCATCACGGCAACATAGTACTTCACCAAATGGGTGGAAGCTATACCCTTATCAACTACAATGGGAAATCAGATATCTTTGTTTATCCTAAACCACATCATTTATAGATATGACATACCTCATGCTATTATAGCAAATAATGCAAAGCACTTCAAAAACAAAGATCTAAATGAGTTATGCACAAAGTTCCACATGATTCATCATTCTTCATCAATATATTACCCTCAAGGTAATGGACAAGCAGAAGCAACAAATGAAAACATCCTAAAGATATTGAAGGGAACAGTGGACAATTTAGGTAGAGATTGGCACATAAAAATAAACCCGAACTTATGAGCTTATAGAACAAGCATAAGAATGCCAACAAGAGCTACACCTTTTTCCTTAGTCCTTGGAATAGAAGCAATTTTACCTTTGGAGGTAGAACTTCCATCCTTAAGGATATCTCTTCATGGTTTCATAAGTGAGGAAGACTATAGAGTTGCTAGGTTGCATGAACTAGAACTCCTAGATGAGAAACAAAAACAAGCATTTGATCATTTAAAGGTATATCAAAATAGAATGTCAAGGACTTATAATCAACACATCAAGTCAAGAACATTTCAAATAGGTGACCTAGTTTTTTGAGAGAATCCCAAGAATCAAGCAGAAAGAGAAAAGAAGGGAAAATGTGTCATGTCCCCATTTTGGTTGACCTCGTTTAGCATGCCAGATTTGCCTATCATCGACTCTCATAGGCAAATGGTGTGGAGAGAGAGAGTCAATTTTGCGATTCAGATGATCATCTTTGCTCTTGAAGAAGTGTTATGAGGTTATATTTTATTATTATGAGTTATCGGGGCCTACATGTTATAATTTTAAGTTGAGTTGCACTTTTTATTTTATAAAATTACTTTATTATAAAAAGTGCATTATAATGAGATTTTATAAAGGATGTTTCTAGAAGTTCTAGCAACTTCTTAGAAAAAGTGAATAAATAGAGGGCTGGGTCTCTCATTTGCACATGCTTGTTTTTTATATCTCTTCTACTTCTTCATTGTGAAGACATTTGTGGTCTTTGGATCTGCAAATCATTATTTAGTCTTTGGGAATGAATCACTCCCTTGGATTGGCAACTTTGAGGGTGTGAAATATCACTTGAATTGTTGCAGTTGAGGAGTTGGTATTCAGCCATCTCATTGGGACATCATTGAGAATCAGTTTGTGAGGGTTTATTTGGATTGAAATAAGGGTTTCAGTTGTGCCCTAGCATTTGTGGATTGATTGGCAAGGGTTTGAAGACAGAATTGTGCATTTTTCAGACTGCCAGTCCAGGGTTTTGGACCAACGTTTTTGTTCATAACTCCTATTTGGCTTGGAGGATGATTTTATAAATTTAGAGGGTTGTAGTAGAACCCTAGGCACCCCTTTCCATCATAATTTGGGGTCCTAAAACTTTGCAAATTATTTTATATTGGAGACATCCTGGCTGTACAGGTACGGCCCTGCCAGCAGTGACATCATCAGCATTTGGAAGGTCTATTTTGGGCTGTCAAGGTGGTCTTCTTCAGCGTCCAGCATCCTCCAAAGTGTGGTCTTCAACAAAGGCATCTATTATCAGGTTCTTGCATTGAAACACATGTTAAAATTTATGTAAACTGCTGTTACACAGTCTCTGTTATATCATGTTCAGAATTGGCATTTGAACAGTCCCAGAATTGGTTGTTATTGCATAGGCAAGGGTTTATTGTTATTGGATGTTGTTCATTATATTTTTAGTCATCATACTGCTATTGTATTCCAATCAGCCCTTGCATAATCTGAACTGGGTTAATTCATTGCATGATCAGAGGTTTTAATGTTTAAGAGTGCATAGTAGCATAGGAATGCATAGTTAGAAATCATTTCCTAATTCTGATATTGTTAGGACAGTCATAAATTCTGGAGTATTGGAGCAGTTATATGACAAATATAGTTCAGTCCATACATGCTTCAACTAATGTAATCAGAATTACATTGATCCACTTGTAAGGGTGTAGATTGCTTTCATTTAAAACCACATGCATAGTTCAATATTGTAATCAGTTCCATCTGCTGTCCAAATCAGAATTGCATACATTTGTAAGGGTTACATATTGAGTTTCATATTGTCATGCACATGTATTAGATTGGAAGTGGTTATAATTTGAGAATTATTATTTCTCATACATTGTCTTCAATATTTGGCATCTACATAGTGGATTTGTCGCACATCAATTAGTTACATTTGCACCCCTATTCAGTTACATGCCAATCGTTTGACAAAATACCTAAGCACGGATTGAGGGTTTTAGTGATCCTATTGGTAAGGGTCATTACAAAATGGGAGGCAAACTAGTTAGGACCATTTTTCATTACTTCTTCTTTTGGGACTGGTACCTACAAATTAGCGGATTGTGATGGAGAAGAGCTACAAGAACCTATCAATAGCATACATCTAAAGAGGTTCTATACATGAATTAGATGAACGAGTATAAAGAGTATCAAAAATCAGATGGAAAGCATCATATTTATTGTATATAGTTCAAAGAGATCTTGAAAATACCAAAAACATTTGAAAAATAGAAAAGAACAAACAAATCATAAATGCAGAAAAGATAAAAAATAGTAGAAAAATGAGCATGAAGAAAGATAAAAACATTCATATATAATCCTGAAAAAGATGTTGTCTTGGTGAAAACCTAGAAAATAGGTGCCATGACAATATGAGAAAGAAAAAAAAAATTGAAAAAAGAGAAAAAATACAAAAAAATAAAAAAAGAGAAAAGGTGCCTTGGTAAAAACCTAGCAAATAGGCACCTTGGTAGCAAAAAAAAAGAAAAAAAAAAAGAGAAAAAGCTTTAAAAATAGAAAAAAGAAAGAAAGATCCATTCAATCAGTGAAAACTTGGTAAATAGGTGCCATTGAAAGTCCAAGTCATTCGCATGCCTAGAAGGTCACCTTGTAAATATTGCATTCGCCAGCATTGTATATATTGCATAATAAAACCCCATAGTTGCATTTGCAAGTACCTAAAGATTTTGGTCACCTAATCTGCAAATTCTCCTAAGTCCCACAAGTGAAATCATATCAAACTGGGGGAAATCTACTCAAAAGGAGGAAGGATTCATCAAAGCAAACTTCAATCAATTAGGGAATCAATTCATCAAAAACAAAAGTGGAATACTTAATCAAATCTTCAATCCCAATCCAATTTGAACCAAACACAAAATTTGATCTGAGTTCTTACATGACCTTAACTTTATTAGGATTAAAAGTATGAAATGGATGGAACTGCACTTGAAATATGGATTTGAAAAACATTGCAAATTTTTTTCCAAGTGTTGACTTGGTTGATGAAATCATGTCTTTTTAGCAAATCGATGAAAGTTTTTAAACTAGACAAGCTATGATGAAAGGATGATATTTTAGTTGATTTCTGAATGACTGTCTTAAGATCAAAGTTTTAAAGAATGTATTATTTTTCTAAGGACATGATCATCAAAGAATCATTGAGGACTTGGACATAGGATAAAATGGAGATTTATGTTTGTTTACACAAAAGGATACCTTTGTTGGAAACTGCAATTGAAACAATTGTTGTATTATCGTTGATGTCGTTGATGTCAAACCTTAATTGGTAAGACTATTGCTACTTAGGAAAGTACTATATATATTTGAGTGTTGCTAAGGGGATAGGCAAGGATTGGTAACAATAGCACCTAGGGAAAGGTTGAGTTATCTTGATACTACAAAGTGTACTTGACTATGTTGTACAATGATGAGACAATGTATTGTTTATCTTAGTAAGACTGAAGACTAAACTGGTAGGCTTGACTGAGCAAAGAATGGAGAAATCATGTTTAAGCCGAGTAATGTTAGTGTTGACCGAGTCAGTGTATGTCGAGCAAAATTCTAGTGTCGACTGAACAACAGTTAATTGCCGAGGAAGACAGTAAAAGCTGAGGAAATATTTCTAGTAATGACCGAGCTTTCTACATGAAGATCGAGTAGTTGATCACAGTGTTGACCGAGCATCAGCATTTTTATATTTGAAGAGAATTTAGTTTTGGAGCCGACATTGTTGAATTCATGGATTACGTAAAATGTGTTGACTTTATTTATTGATTGTTTGAAAGCATTAAATGCACTGTAAAACATTTTATTGTAAATATTTAAGAGATTTGAAATTATTCTAGAAATGAAGCCCAAGAAGATGAAGCGGGTAGATTCAATGAATCTAACCTAACCCTAAGATCTACGAATGAGATTGAGTGGCATAAGATGAGTTAACCTAATTGAGGAAAGTATTAAAGGGAACCTGAGCATTGGATATGTATGTGCATGGGTGAAAAAGAGAATTTTGGAAGATCAGAAAAGTTTTATTGACTGTATAAGCAGAAAAGGCTGAAGGAGAATTGTGGTGGTTGCTTGAAGAAAAGTTTCGAGCAGATCAAAGATGGAGATGACAAAGTTTCAAAGTCAGTAAACTAGCATTAGTGTACGAAATCAGATCTGATATTTGCAAAGTGAGTTGTATATTTTTCAGATAAATATTGCTGCTACTTTCTAACCATTGTAACAGTCAAAATCCTTTTAACAGAGGTTGACCTAACAGTCATATGTTAAATCCTTTGAACAAGGTTGCATTCTAATGGAGTGTATGTAAGTCCTATGACAAGGCTCACTTTTAACAAGATGATTGAAATCCTTTAACTGGGTCACACCTGACAATGTGTATTGTAACCTTTGACAGGGTTGGCTTTTAACCGAGCTCACTTTAGAAGAGTGAAAATAATAGTAGCATGTTACAAAGTGGTTTTTCCCACATTGGGTTTCCACTATAAATCATGGTGTTAATACTTGTGTGAATGTTTTGGTTTGAACATTTCTGTGTTTTACAAGTTAAGTTACAGCTGGGTAGTGGACTGCATTGTTATATGTTTCTATTATTGAATTAGTGATGACCGAGTTTGTTTTGGTTATTGGATCTGATTTAAGGAAAAGTTTTTAAGATTGTTTTATACATCAGGACCTGAGAACAAGTGATTCACCCCCCCTCTCTATTGTTCTAAATCATATTAACAATTGGTATCAGAGCTTTGTTGCTTATTATTAGTGTTCATAAAAATCAAGTTTAAAGGGGCTTGAAGCAAATGATCAGGATGTATAAGAAGGAGGTACCGAAGCTGAATAAAGAAAAATTCCCTACATGGAAAAGCTTGATGAAGTTGCATCTGGCCAATATTGGTGACTCTACAAAGTACTACATTGAGAATGGATATGTTTCACCTGTCGCACCTTTGACTGTCGAAGAAATGAGAGCTAAGCAAGAACATAATCAAGCAATGCTAGAAATTGCATCTTCCCTAAGCTATCCAGAATTTGAGGACATTAAGGATTGCATAACTACTAAGGAGATGTGGGACACTCTTGCAAGGATCTATGGTAGTGACTTAAATGTACTGAAAGCAAAGGCTAAGAGTCTTAGAGGTAAGTTTGATGAAATAAGAATGCAAGAAGGTGAAAACATTGCACAATATTATGGTAGAATAAAAGAAGTTGTGAATGCTATTACAGGAGCAAATGGGGTTATTGATGATGAAACTATAATTGGGAAAGTACTAAGAACCCTACGTCCTATATATGCTATTAAGATCTTGGCTATTCAGGAATCTAGATGCAACTCTGCTAATGTGCTTACTTTGGAAAGTTTGGTTGGTAAGCTGACTACTTTTGAACTCTCTAACTATGATAATTTCACTATTGGAAACATTAGTAATTTTGAATCTGCTTTCAAGTCACAACTAGTTTTGAACAAGCCAAAGAAAGAAAAAGAAATATCCATCATTGAAAGTGAAAGTGAAAGTGATAGTGACACTTTTGATGAAGAACTAGAAGATCTAGAAGCTCTTATGGTTAGAAGACTGAGAAGAGGAAAAGGAAAGTATAAAGGTAAACTCCCTACTATATGTTTTTCATGTAATAAAGTTGGTCATATAGTTGCTAGATGTCCTAGTAGGAAGGATAAAGATGATGAAAGAAAAAGCAAACACAAAGATAGAAGAGATGACAAAAGCTACCGAAGGAACAAGGACTACAAAGGAAAAGGTAAGAAATCTTGTTGCATTGCTGAAAAAGAGACTGACACTGATAGTGATGATTTTGAAATTGAGGTAGTCTATGTTGCAATGAAAGATGAATTTAATGAGGATGAGAAAACTGCATTGATATCCTATGTGAACAATAATGATAAATGGATTATTGACAGTGGTTGTTCACATCACATGACTGGTGACAAAAATAAGTTTGAGACCTTACATCATTACAGAGGTAAAAGTGTAAAATTTGGTAATGATGCACCATGTCCTGTTAGAGGAAAAGGTTTGATTAAATTGACTAATAAGATATCTTGTGAAAATGCATATTGGGTTGAAGGTCTTAATTATAATTTATTAAGTGTTGCTCAGCTCAACAAAACTGGTTATCGAGTGGAATTTCATCACAAGAAAGCTAAAATATTTAATGCTACTGGAGAACTAATTGAAAGTGGAGATCATACTAGAGGTAATTTGTTCTATCTTGACCTATCTGAAGAAACATGTTTAATTGCACAACTTGATGATATTTGGTTATGGCATAAAAGGCTATGTCATGTTAACTTTGACAATCTGGTAGAGATAAGTAAGAAGAAAAAGGTAAGAGGTCTACCTAGATTGAAGAAACCTGAGAATGTGATGTGCAAGGAATGTCAGTTAGGAAAGATGACAAAGTCAAGTTTTAAGAGCAAATCCTTTACTTCTAAAAACATTTTAGATTTGGCTCATACTGACCTTTGTGGACCTATGGGTGTACAAAGTTATTGTGGTGCTAGATACTTTATCTTATTTGTTGATGATCATACTAGGATGATGCATGTAATGTTTCTAAAAGAAAAATCTGAAGCTTTTCAATCCTTTAAGTGGTATTTGGCTAAGGTTGAGAAGGAGACAGGTAGGAACCTGAAATGTCTTAGATCTGACCGAGGTGGAGAATTTACATCAAATGAATTCAATCTATTTTGCAATGATAGAGGAATTAAAAGACAGATGTCTGCACCTAGAACACCTCCACAGAATGGTATAGCAAAAAGAAGAAATAGATCTATCTTGGATAGTGCAAGGACATTGTTGATTGAAAATAATGTGGCATAGAAATACTGGAAAGAAGCTATAAGCACTATTGTCTACACTCTTAACCAGGTATAGATCAAGAAAGGTACAAATCTGACACCCTATGAATTATGGCATGGGCATGCACCGAGTGTTGAATACTTTAGAATCTTTGTAAGTAAGTGCTATATATTAAAAGATACTAGGAATGGAAAGTTTGATGCTAAGAGTGATGAAGGCATATTCCTAGGATATTCCACAAAAAGTAAAGCTTATAAGTGTTTGAACTCTAACACTAACAAAATTGTGGAAAGTGTGAATGTGAAAATGGATGAGTATGCAGAAAGAAATGAAGTTGACAGCAAAAGAGAACCAGAAGATTATAGATCTTTTGTGTACATAGAGGAAGAAGAAGAGGCAAGTAATAGACTTGCACCTGATGTCGAGTCTCAGATAAGCAATGCCGAGTGACAGACAGATGCTGCCGAGCATCAAGAAAACAATGTTGAAAGAGAACAAGAACATGTCGAGCTACAAGAAAAGATTGCTAAATATTAGGAAGAGGTTTTCGAGCGTTCAGAAGCTAAATTTGACAATCTTGTTGGGGAACCTGATGAAATAGAGGAGAGAAGAGCTAAACCTATTTTGGAAAAATATGTAAGAAGACATCACAAGCCTGAACAGATAATTGGAGACAAAAATACTGGAATTCAGACCAGAAGTAAGACTAAGGATCCAACATGCCTACTGTGTGAATTTGAACCTAAGTCAACTAGAGAGGCATTAGAGAATGAAGACTGGATACAAGTAATGAATGAAGAGATTGACCAGATTGAGAAGAATGATACTTGGACTCTAGTGCCGAGACATGAAAAAAAAAATATTATAGGAACAAAGTGGGTGTTTTGAAATAAGATGAATGAAAATGGTGAAATAACTAGAAACAAAGCTAGGATGGTATGCAAAGGCTACACACAAGAAGAAGGAATGGATTATGGGGAAACATTTGCCCCTGTAGCTAGATTGGAAGGAATAAGAACTCTGCTTGTATATGCTGCTTATAAAGATTTCAAGGTATATCAAATGGATGTCAAGTCTACATTTTTGAATGGTATACTAGAAGAAGTTTACATAGAACAGCTAGAAGGTTTTATTGATCCAAATAGAAGACACAAGGTGTGCAAACTAAACAAAGCACTATATGGATTGAAGAAAGCTCCCAAAGCATGGTATGAGAGGTTGCACAACTACTTGATACAGATTGGATTTTCAAGAACAAATGACACAAGCAATTTGTACATGAAGGATGAAGAAGGTAAAGGTATCCTTTTGGCAAAAAATTTTGTGGATGACATTATTTTTGGTGGACAAGATGCATTGTGTAAAAGATTTTCAAATGAAATGCAAACTGAATTTGAAATGAGCATGTTTGGTGACATCAAATTCTTTGTTGGTTTACAAGTATATCAGAGGAAGAATGGAATTTTCATTACACAATCTAAGTATGTTAATGAAATACTAAAAACTTTTGGGATGGAAGATGTTAAACCAGTGAGTACTCCTATGGTTACTGGATAAAAGTTATCTAAGAATGATGATGCTACAGAAGTGAATCAGACATTGTACAGATCCATGATTGGAAAATTGCAGTATGTTGTACATAGTAGACCAGATATTGAACTAGCTGTTGGGATTGTGGCAAGATTCTCTGCTAATCCTAAGGAAACACACATGATGGCTGTGAAAAGAATTATGAGATACTTGAAAGGAACTACTGACTATGGTCTATATTATAAGAAGGATGACAAATTTAAACTCAAAGTTTATACAGATGCTAATTGGGTAGGAAATGTAGATGACAGAAAGAGTACTAGTGGTGGAGATTTCTTTCTTGGATAGAGATTAGTCTCATGGATGAGCAAGAAACAAAATTCCATTTCCCAATGTACTACCGAGGCCGAGTGTGTTGTTGCTGCAATAAACTGCTCAAATTTGGTATGGATAAAATAATTGTTGATAGGCATGAAAGAAGAAATCATTGAACCTATTGTTATTTTCTGTGACAACACAAGTGCTATCAATATTTCTAAGAATCTAGTGATGCACACTAAGACCAAGCACATAGCAATCAAGTATCACTACTTGAGAGAATTAGTACAAGATAAAGAAGTCCCAATGGAATATGTGAATACAAAAGAACAATTAGCAGACATATTCACTAAAGCTTTACCCAGAGAAGCTCATGAGTATTTGAGAAGTCAATTAGGGGTCCTTCCCCTAACTGAGGTTGCCTAGACAAGCTAGGAGCACTGCAGCAAATATGCTACAGCAGAATATTTGACAAATTGATGCAGAAGATTGTCACACTTTAGGGTTGGCCTAGAGTTGTGAAAAGGAGCAAAGACAAGGAATCAATCATAAGCAAGATGACAGAGGGAGAAACACTAGTTGCATAGATATTATCTACATCTGATGGATGTATATTTTAGTTGCTGCTTTGGCATTTTTGTCAAAGAGGGAGATGAACTGATATGATAACACATGACACTAAAAAGTAAGGGTGATGAACTAAAATGAAGGATCAGGATAGAGGGAGATCTGAATACTTCTGACAATCACAGAAGTGAGGCTTATAGGATTCTGAATCAGAATGAAGCTAAGGATATTACAAATAATTCTCTGATGAACAGATAAGTTTTTGGATTGGTTGGTAATCCATGTGTTATTTAGGTGATATCATATGGTGTTGCCATCAATGCCAAAGAGGGAGATTGTTGGAAACTGCAATTGAAACAATTATTGTATTGTCATTGATGTCAAACCTTAATTGGTAAGACTTTTGCTACTTAGGAAAGTACTATATCTATTTGAGTGTTGCTAAGGGGATAGGTAAGGATTGGTAACAATAGCACTTAGGGAAAGGTTGAGTTATCTTGATACTACAAAGTTTACTTGACTATGTTGTACAATGATGAGACAATGTATTGTTTATCTTAGTAAGACTGAAGACTAAATTGGTAGGCTTGACCAAGAAAAGAATGGAGAAATCATGTTTAAGCCGAGTAATGTTAGTGTCGACCGAGTCAGTGTATGCCGAGAAAAATTCTAGTGTCGACTGAACAACAGTTAATTGTTGAGGAAGACAGTATAAGTCGAGGAAATATTTCTAGTAATGATCGATCTTTCTACATGAAGACCGAGTAGTTGATCACAGTATTGACCGAGCATCAGTATTTTTATATTTGAAGAGAATTTAGTTTTGGAGCCAACATTGTTGAATTCTTAGATTATGTAAAATGGGTTGACTTTATTTATTGATTGTTTGAAAGCATTAAATGTACTGTAAAATGTTTTATTGTAAATCTTTAAGAGATTTGAGATGATTCTAGAAATGAAGCCGAAGAACATGAAGTGGGTAGATTCAATGAATCTGACCTAACCCTAAGATCTACGAATGAGATTGAGTGGCATAAGATGAGTTAACCTAATTGAGGAAAGTATTAAAGGGAACCTAAGCATTGGATATGTATGTGCATGGGTGAAAAAGAGAATGTTGGAAGATCATAAAAGTTTTATTGACTGTATAAGCAGAAAAGGCTGAAGGAGAATTATGGTGGTTGCTTGAAGAAAAGTTCCAAGCATATCAGAGATGGAGATGGAAAAGTTTCAAAGTTAGTAAACCAACATTAGTGTACGGAATCAGATTTGATATTTGCAAAGTGAGTTGTATATTTTTCAGATAAATATTGCTGCTACTTTCTAACCATTGTAACAGTCAAAATCCTTTTAACAGAGGTTGACCTAACAGTTATATGTTAAATCCTTTGAACAAGGTTGTATTCTAATGGAGTGTATGTAAGTCCTATGACAAGGCTCACTTTTAACAGGGTGATTGAAATCCTTTAACCGGGTCACACCTGACAGTGTGTATTGTAACCTTTGATAGGGTTGGCTTTTAACCGAGCTCACTTCAGAAGAGTGAAAATAATAGTAGCATGTTACAAAGTGGTTTTTCCCACATTGGGTTTCCACTATAAATCCTGGTGTTAATACTTGTGTGAATGTTTTGGTTTGAACATTTTTGTGTTTTACAAGTTAAGTTACAGCTGGGTAGTGGACTGCATTGTTATATGTTTCTATTATTGAATCAGTGATGACCGAGTTTGTTTTGGTTATTGGATCTGATTTAAGGAAAAAAATTTAAGATTATTTTATACATCAAGACCTGAGAACAACTGATTCACCCCCCCTCTTTGTTGTTCTAAATCATATTAATAACCTTGGCTATTTTGATCTTCAATATCATAATACCAAAGTCCACTTGCAACATAGAATCTAAAAAAATCGGTATTCGCACTCTCATGATTGGCTTTAATCAGTGATAGTCGTACCAAAAAGAGATGGAAAAGAAAAGAAAGAGGTGAAAAAAGTATTCATATCATCATAGTTGAACTAGTGATGGTTGTACTAAACGGGATTCCAAAATTGCTCAATGATGATTATAAGCTCCAAATTTTTGAATAATGGCAGTTAGCTGCATACATCTTAGATTAAATGCATTTAATGTATATTGCCTTTCTTAACGTAATTTACAAGAGGAAAAGAGAAAGGGGGTGTAGTCGAATAAAAAATCAAAGGATCATAAAAAACAACTATAAGTGATCGAGTGTGTTGGAAATTAAAAAAAATAAAAAACAAAGTGCATTCCATTAGTTCACTTGCATTGATTAAAGTTGATTTTTAAGCATTGTTATTGAGTTGCATTAACTCACATTCATTAAACCTTGCATTAATTTAAATGTGTCCAACATTTGAATCATTAAATTCATTGCATTAGATAGCATATATCATTAAAATTGATTTGAATTGCATTCATTACATTAAGTTGCATTCATTTTAAAATTTATCTCATTTAAGGTGCATTCTTTTATATCAATCTGTTAAGTACATTGCATTAGTTAAACATTCATTGCATCCATTAAGATCATTCATCATTAAAGGCATATCAATTAGTGAAACATGGCATTATTCATTAAAGTTCATTAAAAGACATTCATGATAGTATCATTCATCTATATTGTATATAACATGTAGAATCATTAACCATTAAATACCCATAATCATTGCATCATTATATAAATCCATCACATTTCCATATCATTCAAATTCATTCAAATTGCATTCATTACATTAAGTTGCATTCATTTTAAAATTCATCTCATTTAAGGTGCATTCTTTTATATCAATCTGTTAAGTACATTGCATTAGTTAAACATTAATTGCATCCATTAAGATCATTCATCATTAAAGGAATATCAATTAGTGAAACATGGCATTATTCATTAAAGTTTGTTAGAAGACATTCATGATAGTATCATTCATCTATATTGCATATAACATGTAGAATCATTAACCATTAAATACCCATTACATTGCATTATCCATTATTCATTATCCACCTAACACATCCTATATCATTTGCATCCTTAATCCTTAAATCATTAAATCATTACAGTCATCCATCTATTCTATGTCATACATAAGACAATCATTTAAGCATCATTAGAACATATGCATTCATTTCGAAAACATTATATCTGAAAAGCATAAAACAAAGCATATAGGAGATGGAACCACTTAGATCTTCATATCATGCCAAAAACTAGAAAAAGAGATCCAACACATCATGACATCATATATAGTAAATCTATCAAAGCGAGAATCAGAGTTTATGGTATCATCATCATAAAATAAGCAAATATCAATGTCCATCAAATAATCAAAGTATCGGTATAAGTAACATCAACAAATCAAAAATGATACAATAAGAGTCCAATGTCTCGATAATAACAACAAAGAAATGAGATCATGTATATCATCAAATAATCAAAAATGTCTCAAAGGGCTGAACCACCAGCACCATTGGTACCATCAGGACCATGAGCACTATCTGGAGGATGATTCGAGCTCGCTTGTAATCCCAGCTGACTCATCACTTCCATAAAGGTTTGCATCATCTAACTTAACTGAGAAACCTATTGTTGCACTACTGATATATCTGAGTTTGAAGAGATATAACATTTGATGCTAAAGTTGGGGCAGGAACCTATGCTACAAAATTCTATAGTGGAGGTACGAATGAAGAAGGCATCGAAAAAGATGGAACACCCAAGGATGGAACAAAGCCATAAGAAGATGGATGTGATGAAGAAGATGGCATAGAAGTAGAAACAGAAGTAGAAGCATGTGCCTGTGGAAAAATTGGTGGAATAGCCTGCTGAACAGGAGGACCCTGTGCCTGATCAAGTAAAACCTGAGCCACCTGTGCCTCAACCTCTCGCTGACACCTAACTCTAGGTCTATCTATTGGATATCTGGCAACCTGATGGAGTACTATGTCCACATGACAACCCCTCACCTGATCATCACCCCTAGGAGGAATAGGAGCAGTAGCAATCACTGGAATATGGACCCTACCTACTCTAACTCCTTGACGACCACGTCATCCACACCATCCCCTAATCCTACCACCACTATTTCCACCACCATCTCCACCATCATCGTCACCACCATCTCCTGTAGCACCATCATCTCCATTTGATAGCTCATCAATGGCTGGAACTCTCTTCACATGATCAATGAATCTAAAAAAAGGATACTGATGCAACCAAGCAGCATACTCATCAGTGATACCAACATCCATGATGTGTGGTCTCAAAGACCAAGGATGATACCCAAGATCTTGAATCTCTCACACAATTGTCCCATAATCAACACATGGACCCCATAATGATCTCTCTACCTACACTCAGGCATACATCGCTACTCCCTGTGGCATATCCTGTGTGCGCCCATATTAATGCAAAACTCTCTGGAAATAGAACCTCTCAATTATGTAAGTAGAATTCCCAATCATCCATCGGGGGCAAAACATGTAAGGTAGCTCAGAATCATCCTCAGGCCAAGCCTCACAACCAATATAGGGCCTCCAGACAACAGTATCCATGTCATCAATGACATGTCACCAATAATCCAGCTTACCCATGTGGGTCTGGATGATAATACCCTCATACATCCAAGTGAATGGCCAACTTGCATGGTGATCTTGTGTTTTAATAGGATGTGTCACTGGGATATGCTCTTAGGTCCAAAGCTGTAGAAGAATAGCTCTTGCAGTGAGCATAACTGATCACCTGTAAACAACAGTGTGCAACTCATGGTATAGCTGAGCCAAGACATAAGAACCCCAATTGAAATGATGGGGATGTGCCATCAAATCCTCAAGGATAGGACCCCAAACCATAGAAAATCTATGCCCGTGTCTATCAGGAAGAGAGAATCCACCAATCAACATACCCAAGATAGCTGGTAGCATAGGAAATGAAATGAACTGCACCAAATGGATATGAGCATCTCCAATGGTAGGATCCATGAACACCTGTCAATAAGCTGATCCATCATAGAGGGCATCATAGTAGACTAACTCTCCAAAAGTAGGTAACCGCGGGATGTGATACACATCCTCGGGGGTAATAGTCATCTCCCCCATGGGAAGATGAAAGGTATTATGGACTAAGTGCCAACGCTCAGCCATAGCAGTAATAAGACCTTGATTCACTCAGAACTGAGGAAGATACAAAAGGAAAGATAAGCCACAAAGACTAATATGATGATGATCTACCACACTCAGATCTTGTATCATGCTCCACAATAATGGGTAAGCATCAAAAATACCTAACGACTAAAGGACCTCCTGCAAAAAGAAAGTTCAATCACATCATAATTGAAATTAGTTATTATTTGGATTATTATAAGTCAATCAAAAATTTTAAAATATCAAACCACAATCAATTTTCATGTTTCTACTCAGATAGAATGGAAAATTCATCATCACCCATCATCTGAATCTAGATTAATGATCAAATATTCATACTATGACTGACTCATACTGACATCTTACAACTTGCTATAAAATCAAGTTTGTTACCTTAACGTATCATCTGATCGACAACATCGAGCAAATTGCAAAGTGGACTATGGCATTTAAAACTCACTTCTAACAGGGTGAAAGTGCTATTTTAGGCTTTAAAAGTGCTAAAACACAAAAGCATTGTTTAAATGTTTAAAGGCACTATTTCATGGATTAAAAGCACAACTTGGGGCAAAAGCGCTAAAAGAATTTGAAAGCGCTATTCAAAAGATTGTAAGCGCTATTCTAATTGGCAAAAGTGAAATCAAAGGTAAAAGCTCTATTTAACATGGCAAAAGCGGTTTAGGGCCTAAAACTGGTGTGTAAATGTGCAATTTCAGAATGTGGAAGCGTTGTTTAAAGTCATGGAAGTGTAACTTGCAAAGTAAAAGTGCTATTTAAAGTTGCAAAAGTGCTACTTGAAAATAAAAAAGGAAAAAAAGAGGGTTTTATCAAGAAAAATTCAGATTTTCTAGAATTAAATGCATAAAATGACAAAATAAAGAAGTTTGAGTACTCACCGGAGGTCCATACGTAGGTGGATGCTGATAACGGTGACCTCGCTTGAATCTATGCTTGTGAATTAGGATTGACATTGTTAGAAGGTCAATGGAGGTCAGAGCTCAAAAGTCAAAATTTAAAGTTAAAATGAATACTAAAAAGACTTTTTACCCCTTTATATAAGCCCTTTTGACCTAAAAAGGGAATCTTTCACCAAAATTGACCTAGGGACCTAAATTTTTCATCAAAATAGCTAAAGCAGGGGCATTTGTCATCACTTAGATGTAAAAACAATATCGGAAATGAAATCAAAATTCATTATAAATTGACCTAAATCAACGTAAAATTGACCTAAATCATAAAAAATTTCAAACATCTATCAAATTTTATTTCATTTCTGAGGGGGCATACCATTGGATAATCAGCATCAACAATATCATCATCGAATCAGGAGAATGACCTTCAAATCAAAGTGAAATCTTTTATCAGAATTTTTTTCATTAATCAATTGAATGGGGCATCGCATCAAAGTATATCATGCAATCAGGTATCGCATCAAAAAATTTCATTGGATCAACCATCATATCAAGCATCAATCATCAGAATGACCATCAAAGAACAACATCATATCAAGGATCAATAATCATAACTATATCAATTTCATATGAGATATCAAGAATCGACCATCAAATAACGTCAAACGAACATCAAAAGATCAACCATCGACAGAACTAGGACCTATCATTAGCAAAATCAAGATATTCATTGAATCGACATGATTTGCACATCAACTCAAAGAGGGGCATTTGTAATCACCTGAAAATGGACAAAGACAATTAAGGGACAAATCAAGGCAAATCAAAGCAAAACAAGGACAAGATCAAAACAATTGAATGAAAATAAGCATTTGGCCAATCAAAATTAAAATCAAGTCTTAATTCAATATAACTCAAAATCTAAAGCCAAAAGATCAATTAAAACCTATTAAATCAAGTGAAATTAAATCAATGTGCAATTAATTATATTAATTGTATAGTTTTGAATTAAATCAAATTCAACCCATTCAAGGGTTACATGGCTAAATAAATGAATTTAAATCAATTAATAAATCCTAATTTCTCTCAACAACCAAAAGGGGAGGAAATCCAATCAACCAATAGGATTTGAGAAAGGCATTCACATGGATCAAGCCGAATTCAATCTCAATCACTCAAAGTGAAAGAGCATCTTGTCCACTCATCTTGTCTCGTTGTCCCAAGCTTTGAGGACACAATATTTAAATTGTCTTCAAAGGGTGGAACCAAAGACTCAACTCAAGCTTAATCATGATCAACACAACTACACCCCCTACCCCTTCATAAATCTATAAAAGGAAGACCAAAATCAATCATAATTCATAACCACACATCTGAGAATTGCATCTAACCTCTTGAGAATTAGAGCTGGAAAGGAAATTTAGAGTTAATTTGAGCATTTCAATTTAAATTAATTGTTAGCATTTGCTTTATCATAATCATTTTTCATTCTAGGACTGTCATTAATGGTAGCTTGTTGAGAGCTTCACATTAACACTCTTAGATAAAGAGCCATAGGATGCTTAATTGATCATTCATTTTCTAAATAGAGTTGCTAATTATGGTTTATTTAGTTTTTGTTTCATTTATTGTTCAATACTAATTCTATGAAGGTACATTTCCTTGTACACACATACCTTCTGAATACTTTATCTCACTGATTTGATAACTAAAACTCATGCGCTCTTAACTGAAGCATGTATACATCCCAAAATAACTTTAGTTAACTTCACAGGCCATAATACCTTATATATCTTCATCGTTGACTAAACTGTAGCACTATTCCTTGCTATCCTGATTCTGGACTTAGTCATTTCTCTGACTGAGACTCTACTGGAAAACTTCTCAACATGTGATCACTCCAACATAAGTGTTTCCATAAATGACAACCCTCAAGTGATCCCTAGTGCTCCAAAATATCACTTGCCAACACCTTCTTCTTGTGCATACCCCTTACATACTAATATGTCCTTGTTTCTTGTTACTTCTCCATGTTCATTTAGCTTGTTTCTAAATACTCATTTTGTTCCAATAACATTCATATCTTTTGGTCTCGATAGTAGAGTCTAGTTGTTATTCTTTCCATCTGCTCTATTTCTTCATTCATGGCTTGTATACAGCCATCATTCTCTAAAGCATCTTTTATTGTCTTAGGCTCAAACTCACATAGTAAACATGTATGATCATTCAACTTACTTCTTTTCATGACTCCAAATTCTTTATCTCCAATTATTTTCTTAGGATTATGATGTCTTCTTACATACTGTGCTAATGAAGGTTCAAATTTCTTTTCTCGTTGTTCTAGATCTTAAGGTTCATCATGAAAATTATCAGCTTCTACTGATTTCTCGATAGCAACCTCTTGATGCTCGGTAGCATCCTCCTGATGCTCGCCAACATCCTCCTGATGCTCGACATTTCCTATTTGTGACTCTGCATCTGGTTCAGGTGTATTACTTGCCTCTCCTTCTTCCATGTACACAAAAGATCTGTAATCTTTAGGTTCTTTCTTTCACTCAACTTTATTCTTTTCTGCATATTCATCAACTCTAACATTTTCACTTTCCACAACTTTTTAAGTGCTAGAATTCAAACAGTTATAAGCTTTTCTCTTAGTGGAATAATGGTGTATGTGCTTCTAAGTTTGCTTGCACAATTGCTAAAAAGACTTTTCTTGTCTTCTTCAAGGATCCTACTCTCCTCTAGGATCTCAAAAGTCTTAGATGATTAACTAAGGCCTTGACTAACTCTTCTCTAAGAGTCTAACTCCTTTTCCTTAACCTTGAAAGACAATCACCCTTTAGTTACTTTAATGCTTTCTCCTACACTTAAAATGCTCTAAGTGCCATCTTCAAACAAACCTTCAAACTCATTGCAGGGGTGCCAAATTTTTTTTGAAAACATTCCATATGTTTCCATTTGGATCCATCTTGATGGATCTCCAAGTCCTTTTCTACCAGGTTCAAGAATTTATCTTGAGGAGGCCTAATTAGGCCTAATTCCTTATAGCCCTTGACAGGGCCCTTTTCCACTTTCCTGCCAAAACTTCCCAAATGACTTGAAAAACTAATCCCACATTTGAGCACCCTTTTGGATTTTATGAAGGATTCAAAAGTTTTTAGACTCCTAGGTCATCCATACACAGGCTTCCTATTATCTAGGTCAAATAGGGCTAAAAGCCCTAATTTATAGGACCTTACTGGTTTCTTGCTCAAATCTCAATCAAATGGATTGGTAGATTCTCAATCCTCCTATCATGTCAAGATATTTTCATATCCCACCTAGAAATGTGATTATTTTGTACTGTACTTCAATCCCCTGCATGAAATCTTCAAATCTTCACTGTCAAACCTCTAATTGGGCACTCTAAGCTCGCCTAGGGCTTGATCTTAGAAATAGAAACTCAACTCTTCATGAATCCTAACACTAAATATATATAGACCAATGGCTCCCCTAAAACATTCATCTACCCTTAGGAAGATCCCGTGGCTAGATTTCATGGGGGAGCCATAAAAAGACAAATTGGTCAGGACGGGACCATGAAAACCTCTAGACCTTAATATATTTATTCAAGAAACTAAATAAACTCAAATCTACTTGCTTACATAATGAAATAGTCTTATAAATATCCTATGAACACAAATCTAACACTAAATCAAGGCATTCAATCCATATAGTATCATTGTCACACTATAATGTTCGGTATCTTCACATAACCAGAATTGCAGAGCTGCTTCACTATTCAAAAACTTGATTACAATAATCTCTACCTTGGAATTTAACCCTAAGAGATTCTTAGATGTCATTCTCCATGTTTCTAGGCCAAGTTAGTTCATCCACACTCCTATATTTTAGGGAATCCAATGCTGCCAAGTTGCATGCAACATTTGCAATAAATTGCCAATGTTGTCATGACAACTTTTGGCATCTTTTACATTCAATAGGAAAACTAGAATATAGGGCCTCTAAGCTATATGGTTCAAATAAATAACATCATAAATGACCTTAAAGCATCTTTCCTACATCTCTCGTGTGTTTAGAACACATTAATAAACTCAAATCCAAACTTTAAGCTTCTAAGGCTAAGCTATCAAAACAACTAACAATGACTAATTGGTGACCTTAGTTCTAACACTAACTCACCTAGTCCACATTTTGCAAGACCTTATAAGGTCAAATTAAACACACAACTCATCTCACAACTCTGACTTGGCTAATGTCAGATACAAGCCAAAATGACATAAGATTAGGAGGCTAGCCTAGGTGCTCTTGCACCATCCTCCCCAAGTAAAAGCTTTCAATCCACCCTTGGATTGAGTAAGTTGAGGTCAATACCCAACTCCTTAAATTCTTCTTCTTTAATCCATACTGCATCAGCATCAGATTGACCATGCCACATGATTAGATGTTCTTTATAGTCCTTCTTCCTAGTCTTTTTATAGACTCTTGTATCCAGTATACTGTCAGCTCTCTTCACTATAGTAGAAGGTAATTGGAGTTCATCCACATCTTGGATAACTTCAATCAAACTTTGGTCTAAATCAGGTGTGGGTCCTTTATAAGGAACTAGGTCTGCAACATTGAAAATAGGGGACAGTCCACTATCCTCTGGCAGCTCCACCTTATAAGCATTGTCACCATACTTTGCTAAGATAGGACAGGGACCTATCCTTCTCATTTGGACCTTTTGAAGGACTCCCTTTTGTAGTATAGACTTTTTTAGATGCACCATCACCAAGTCTCCCACATTGAATTGGATTTCTCTTCAAATTTCATCAACTTTAGTCTTATGCTTCATAGTGTTCTCAGTCAATGTCTTCCTGACTATATCATGAATCTCCTGCATTGCATAAGAAAAATCATCATAATACCCACTCCCTTTAACTCCATCCTTTAAGTCTCTTAGCTCATAGATTCCTCTAGGATGTAGGCCATATATAATTTCAAAGGGACTCTTCCCTGTGGACCTATTTACAGTGTCATTATAAGCATACTCAGCCTGTCCAATCAATTGATCCCATTGTTGGTCATACTCTTTGGTCAAGCACCTTAATAGATTTACAAGGCTCCTGTTTACCACCTCGGTGTGACCATCTATTTGAGGATGGTATGAAAATCCAAAGGAAAAATTTGTGCCCAATATTTGCCAAAGATTCTTCCAAAAATGACTCATAAACTTGGTGTCTCAATCTGACACAATACTCAAAGGTAACCCATGGATTCCTACTATCTCTTTGAAGAAGAGAGGGGCTATTTAGTTGGCATCATTAGTTGTCTTACATGGCACAAAGTGAGCCATCTTACTGAATCTGTCCACAACTACATAAACACTATCCATGCCTTGTCTTGTCTTGGGTAACCCAACTACAAAGTCCATGCTCAAGCATTCCCATGGCCTAGTGGGAATAGGTAGTGGTTGATATAGGCCTGTATTTGAAGAAGTACTTGTGGCCTTTTGAAACACAATTCAACTTTCCACATACTTCCTAACATCAAGGTTCATCCTTGGCCAACAATAGAGCCTTTGAACTGTGTGTGTGAATTTTGTACCTAGTTGTAGACACAACACTTCAGTAAAACATTAGAGGTTAGCAAAAACTAAAATCTGCAAGTAATTGAAATTATGCTAACTAGGTGATTTACTACCTTCTAGTAGGTGCGAGTATGATGTTCTCAAATTGAAATCGAGATCAGTGACAATGCAACACCTAAACGAAGGATTTAAGATGATGAAAGCAATGAAATATGAATGCAAATTAATCTATATTTTTGTATTTTCTATGCAATAAGAATGAGAAACTGTATGAATCTAAGCTATAATGTATGAAATTGAGTTTGAATGTAGATTTAATCTAAGAAATGCTATGAATGCATATAAAAATCTATGATATGAAACTATGAATGCTCAAAACAATAAATGAAAATCTCGCAATAGCCTTGATTCACAAAAGATTGATTCTTCAATCATGAATTCGCCAGAGTGAGGATGCAATTTCGAGGTGTTGATAAAGCAGCTAAAAATTGTGCAAATTTGAGAGATATCTTTGTGAAGAGCTGAGCCTTGATTTTATAGAAATCCAGGGCTTGAGGATGCATTGAGAAAAGCCATAAATCACTCTTGATAAACTCAAGTTGATTTTTGAGTTAACAAGAAATTAAAAATATTTAATTCATAAAATCATGCAAAAGCAGTTTTTATCTCAAAATAGAGCTTTAGTTTTTTTGTTTTTTTTTTCAACTCATCATCAGATGTTGAGCTTTAGAAAGTTTACAAATTGAAATTAGCAATTGTTTTAAAGTTGACTGCTTTTGTGATTGTGCATGATTTAATTATAAATTAATTTAAAAATAAAGTGATTTATTCTCAACTTAACTGATTTTTGAAATAAAACAATTGATTTATGGGTTAATCAATTATTAAATCAAACTTTATTTTAAAATTATATTATTAAAAATTGACAATTGACAATTGACATGAATTAATTAAATAAAAATTTAATCAATTAGTCATAAGATTTTTGATTTATTGTCAAAATTAACTAATACAATTTAGGAATAATTTAATTAAATATAATTAAATAATTAAGTGGCAGTATTAAATCTAATTAATTAAATATTCAAAATATTCAATTAATCAAACTTTAGGATAAATAGAAGTTATCACCAAATAATTATGAAATTAAAGATAATTAGGATAAATAGGAATATTCCCCGATGCAAAATTAAGGATAAAATCAATTAAATTCGATAATGTGCAAATGTGCCTTAGGTTAGGACTTTTGTATCAATTTCGTTTGATTTGAGGATGTAGGAGGTTAATGAACCTATAGCCCATTTTTGGGTATTACATTTTGCCCCTCTTTGAATCACTGTGTGAAGTGTAGTGGTTCAAAGAATAACCTGTGTATGATAAAGAATTTTGAGATTTATTTGAAAGATGAACCGATTCTGAGATAGAAACTAATTAAAGATTGGAAAAAGATGTCGACCCAGGCCCTTGATGACTAGGAATCAAGATGATGCTAGCTATATCAACAATGAACTGGTGATTATGAAGAAGTGCCAAAACACATGATTCTGAACCTTATGATTGTGAAGAAGTGAGTGACTGATTCCAGACCTGAATGTCCTTGTATGAATCATATTAGTATCACATCCTGAACCCATCAGTTACGAAGAACCAAGGAAATAACACTAATGAACCGATGGTTACAAAAAGTTGATACAGTTTACAAGATAGATTTAGGATACCAGATTGCAATAGATTTGCCCCAAGCGATGAGGACTTTAGATGAATCAGCAACTAGACATGGTTGTTGTCTTGATTACTGAGGAAAGATTTAATTATAGATTTAGATTATAGACTTTGAATGATGTGCAATATCATGCCCCCTTCGGGATAAAAATTGAAATCTGACAAGAAAAGTCAGTGTTGTAGTTTAGAAGCATGTTAATTGATTTGAGAAGTGGTTCTATATGTTCGAGAACACGTTTTACATCGTTTAGAGGTCCTGGAGACCAAGTTTGACTAGGTTTGACCATGAGTTGACCATGGTTGACCAAGTTGAAATTTTGATAGCTTGATGTAAGATAATCAGTTGAATTCTAGATTTCTATGATGATTGAAGGTTGATTATGCAAGTAGTGAATAATATAAACGATCTCAGATTTTGATTTTGATCCCGAAAAAGGATTCTACTTGTTGTTTCGTTGGAGGAACCTTCATGTGAGATTTAGCTCTTGTGTCATTTTTTTTGTGTTTTTGTTTTTAAGAATCATTTAAGTGTTCAAGAAATTTGTGAGATCATGCAAAGTGCAAAATGAAATGCAAACCTAGGACCTAGGACCTAGTCACTAATCATGTGTCGATTCATTCTCATCATTGAACTTTTTAGGTAACTGGATAAATCAATACAATGCCCACTAGTTAGGAAACTATAGACATATGAATATTGATTTGTATGCACAGGAATCAATACAACACCACTGGTTAGGCAACCATGGACATATGAATATTGATTTTATTTTCAGAATGTCAGATTAGATATAAGCATCAAGGCACAAATGCTAGGATGACCTGAATATCATGTCCATTTTGATATAGCAATTTGTATAAGCATCAGAACATAAACATCGTGATGACCTGAATACGCATTCAAACACATCAAACAGTCAAGAGATCATTCTAAATCCAGTGTGAATTACCTGTAGTGACCCTTTATCATTCACATCCTTAGGCAAGGTCGTGTTTCACAGTAGGAGAAAGAACTCACTCAAAAAGACAATAGTTAGATCAAACTTCTTTGAATTTTCTGGGTATCAATGGTCGAGGTACGCATGGCCATCCAATTTGAGATAGAGGCTCTTATAAACGGACACCATTTCAATCCAGAATTTCCTCAGTTGTTAGATTTTCACATACAAGCAGAAGACAAAGAAAAGATTATGCCCCCAGTCATCACTCTCTAAATCCTGTAAAGAACATCATCAAAGAGCTCAAAGGATACAATATGCAAAAATATCAATGCGAATCAGTAAGCATACAAGGAGATAAAAGCATGTAAAAAGCATAGATTATTTTCAATTTGTGTTTGATTGCGTTGTTGTAGATGCAAAATCCTTTCTGGAGAGGAGACTGACTGACTAACTCAGATGAAGCTTCAAAGGACTCTGACTCGATACGACACATCTGAGATACACTGGAGACCATAGGATATGACATTGATTTCCCCCAAGTGTTAAGCATTGATAGGATATAGATGCTTGAGCTGATTGGTGTATAGACTGACTTTATTGAAACAAAGATATGCAAAAACAAACCAAGAGATATGTACAAACTAAAGCAAGACTGAAAGCTGGGAAAGACCAAGATTGTGCTGATAGATGGAGCATTTTGAACAAGTGGCACCCGTTTGCTGGGTTTTCACCATCTTGGCAAAGATTCTTTTTTTTCTACCAAGGTGCATGTTTCTAGGTTTTCACCAAGGCACTTTTTCTTTTTCTTCTTTTTTTGTATTTTTCATTTTTCTAATTTTTTTTGTACTTTTGATATTTTTTACTTTTTTTTGTGAATCATCAAAGCGCCCATTGCTAGGTTTTCACCAAGATGTTCATTTTTCAGGACTTTTTCAAATTTTTAAGATTTTTTTAGGACATTTTTCCATACACTGAATGCCTTAGGCATAGAATTTCTCCAGATGGAGAATGTTGATTGGTTCTCAAAGCTATTCTCCTTCAGTCATTGAGAGTTGATAGGCACCAAAGCCAAAATTAGCAGTGATTACAAAGGGACCCAGCCAGTTGGGTTCAAACTTCCCCTTGCGCTCTCTATGTGATTGATTTTTAAGATTCTCTCTCAAGACTAGATCGTCAACCTGAAATTCTCTATGTCTGACTTTCTTATTGTAGCCTCTAGACATTCTCTTCTGATATACTCTGAGATGATCATACGTTGCTTGTCTGCGCTCATCTAGTAGTTTAAGATCTTGCAACCTAGACACTCTGTAGTCATCATCAGTTACTAGACCATGCATTCTAATTCTTAGTGATGGGATTTCAACCTCAATAGAAAGTACTAATCAGTATGTACAAAGGATGTCCCCAGACAGAATGGGCATCGAACTCTCAAGCAAGATCACATTGTGTAGTCCCAATGTATACCAAGGTGGAGAACAAGAGGGATTAGCAAGCTAGTGGAAGAGATGGAAGACAAGAGAATGAAGGATAATGAAGGGAAGAAATTCTCAAGGGAAAACTCCTCAAGGGTACCCAAGCTAGGGAAAAATTATCATGTAAAGCACATTTGGATAAGAAATAAAAGCTCAGCATAGGATAAGTCACAAAAGCATAATGCAGAAGAAGGAAAGGATGCAGTCCAAAGGAGTAGACATGTCAAGAGGCTTCATAGCATTGTGTTCTACTCTTTTTTTATTATATCATGACCAATGGGGAAAAGGATAGCGAAAGGCTAGAATGAATGGAGGAAAATAAATATGAAGGCTAAATAGAAAGGGAATGAAAGCAAGATCTTCGTAAGATAGCTCACAAGATAGCCAAATGTTCATGTATAGAGCAACATTGTCAAGATCAAAGAGAAAAGATGGAATGGATGAAATATGTAGAAGAACTATGCATGATGCATGATTGCTAGGTTTTTATCATGGTACTTATCCAAGGTGTCACAAGGGAGTGGTTTTCACCATAGGATGAATTTATTTCTCTTTACTTTTGCTACCAAGGTGCCTATTTTTAGGTTTTCACCAAGGCACATTTTCAATTTATATTTTTTTTGGAAGAAGGCAACCTCTTTAGATAATGCTCCTTGAAAGGATAAACCATGATATGCCAAGAATTAAAAATTATATGCTCAAAGATGCTGATAGGGAAAGGACGCTAGAAGAGAAAAATGGAGGATAAGGTTTTATGTAAAGCGAGTGAGGTTGGAAGATAGGAGGAATAGGCAAATGAGGAAAAAGGATAGAAGGTAGGAGGATAATGAATGGAAGGATTGTGAAAGGGTAGATGGAAAGGAAGGCAAGATCAACATCAACACACACCTTGAAGGGTGGCGAGAGGATGGAGGAAATGTGAATGAAAGAATACGTGAAAGAATATGGTGAATGGATAGCAGAGGTTGAGGTTTAGGCACATGGAATGGAAGAATATTTTTGGAAGAAGATGAAGTGGAAGCCTTTGGAAGCTTGAATGTCAACTTCACTTTTTTCTCAACACCAGACTCTTTCAAGAGAGACTTTGGAATCCATATAGTCGTAGGCTTTTCATTTCCTTTTGATGATCTAGAGAGAATATCTTTAATGATGGATTTTGGAACCCATACTTGTCTTGTAGTTTTTTTCTTAGATATCTCTTTTGACTTTATGCCTCCATGTTGATTAGAGGAGACATGGTGATCTTCTTTTTTTAATGGATTCTTGTATTGCTTCTTTTTTTTGTATTGAACATTCAAGTTACTTCCAAAAGACTTGGGACTTATGGAAGAAGAAGGAGGATATGACTGGTTTAGATGGGTGGGTGGATGAAAAGGATTCAAGGGTATGCATCTATGTTGATCTTGAGGAAGATAGGATATGGAGGTATGTAAGGACCCAAGATGGATAGCAAATTAGGAGAGTTAGGAGGGGAAAGTGAAGGGACATAAGGACCCAAGATGGAAGGTAGACGTGAAGCCCTTAGTATTGGTGGAAGAGGTCCAAGGATGGAAGTGGAAGATGCAAAAGGATAATCAACAAGTTCATCAACATTTATATGACAACCAAGGACATCAACACCTTTAGAGTGAGCATTAGGATTTTCAATAGAATCATGGACATCTTAAATATGAGCACCTTCTTTGATAGGATTTTTCAAAGCTTGCAAAGACTTGGGAAGAGTAGAAAGTGGAAATGAACATGGAGTGGTAGAATAAGAAGATGGAAGACTTTGATCTTGACAAGGATCTTTGGATACCACAAGCGTACAATATATTTTCTGGATTTTCAATAGGCTTAACATTGGAAGTAACAACATTAGTTTTAATAACCTTAATGGAAGTATCATATTTGAAAAGCACAAGTGTAGTAAGGTTATTTTGATTGTCAATAAGCTCAACAATGTAAGTAGTATCGTGATCTTGCTTAGGAGAAGACTTAAGACATGATGGAATGCATGAGAAAGGGTGTGCAGGATCAAAAGAACCCTGAAGCAAATAAGAGACATCGTGAAAATGAGTGGATGAAATGGAGGGTTCTTGATCTTGATCCTTCTTTATGTTCTTTTCTTTATCATTTTTAGAGTCCTCTTGACATGGAGCCACTTCTAAGGACAAGGAAGCATGTTTGGATTGTATGGAAGACTTTGGAAGAGATGGTGGAGGACTAGCTGAAGTAGAAATTATAGCATATAAAGGCTTAGGCTCTTTAGGTTTAGCATTATTGAAAGTATTTGCAGCCAAGTGAAGGTTATCTTGAGTTTCTTTAAGAGCTAGCCCTTGAGGATAACTATAGGGAACCACACCAAAAGTATTAGGACCTTTGGTGGATGAAGGACTTGTGAAAGATTTGAAAGACTTGGAAGTTTTAGGAAATGTATGGGTATTGGAGGAAGGAGGGGATGGAAGGGAACCACCACAAGACAAAGGTTCAACATTAACATGATCTTTCTTGAGAGTGTAATCTTTATTTTCAGCATGAGAGTTCTTAGATGAGAGATCCTTGTAGTATGCATGTTTATAATTAGTGCGGTAAACTTTCTCTTCCTCAAGTGAAGTAGATGTATCATCTAGGTATTGTGCATAGAAATCATCAAAGTCTCTTTCAAAATGAAAATCATATGGATCACCATCATGATCTATCCAATGTGACATCCCATTTCTAGTAAGCATGAGCACACAATGAGGAGGACTCTTAGGAATAGAGGTGTCATAGGTATCATTATATTGTCCGTCATCATAGTTATCATAGTCTTCAAAGATGGGCGTGTCACTCTCCATGGAAGATGTATCAAAAGGATTATCAAGTTGCTCATTATGGTATGTCTTGAGATGAGGAGTAATACTCTTGGGAGAATTAGAAGAATGAGATCGTGGAGAAGAGGAAGGTGAAGACCTAGCAGAGGAAGAAGACATGGATGATGAGGAATGATGAGAAGACTTAGAAAATGAAAGATGTTTGGAAGAAGAAGGTCATGACATGACCATGCATATGATCCTAGCAAAGGAATCTGATTCAATCAATTTTTCCTTTATTTTCATCATAAATTTATCACTCATGGGCTTTTTGGAATAATATTCTTTGAATTGAGCAATGAGTTCAAGATCATCCATTTTCAAGAGAGGTTCCATAACAAGATAGCTGAAATTCATGGTTCTGGAAGAGGAGGAATTAAGCATGGAAGTGACAGAAGAGATGAATAGAAGAAAGAAGACTAGATAATAAGAGGAAAAGAATCAAGAAGACGTGAAGAGTTTTAGGAAGAAGAGGAAGAAGCGTAAAGGAATAGGAGAAAGGATGGAAATGGGAGACTAGGAAGATATGAAAGATGTGGAAGAAAGAAGACCAAGAGTCATTTTGTGCAAATTGATACCATTTAAGTTTATTTGGATGTTGATAAACATGTCATAGCACCTAAGATTTGACCCAGACCAACCAAGGATGACTAGAAATGACAAGAATCAGTTCGCTATTTTGACAGAATTTGGGATTTGGCTGTAAAAATTGGATTTCTAACAAATTTGACCAATCTCTGAAAACTTTGACTTTGGCTTTGATACGAGTTTTGAAATTTTAGGATGACTTTTGACACCAGAAAGGATTTTTGCTTCAAATTTGCAATTTTTCAGTTTTTCAGTATCAATTTGTTTGCAAATTTTTCTGTCTAGTTTTTGAGAACTGTGTAAAAGTTTGTCTTAAGTAACCAAGTAGATATCAAGCACGCAGAATAGCAAGCAAGGGGAGCAAGCAATCATCTAAAAACAATGAACAAGGGAAAAAGCAACCTTGCGCATGAACAAGCAATAGTGACTTATTGTGCTAATCCCTAGAAATGCTACTTGTGTATGTTCCAAAAAGTTTTTCAATAACGCACATATTCCTAGAAAATGAAAACTTTGGCCTCACTAGGGTTTGTAGTAATGGTTTGAATCTGCAAATTTTGTGATCTCAAGAGGGCGAGCTCCAATCCAAGCGCATCGGGGTTTTGACACAGTCCGAGAATTTAATCAATCAGGAGTTGCTAGGAAGATCTAATAGCCCAACAAGAGACCACACCTGTGAAGATTTCCTCCACAAGGACATTTATATAGTGGTTGTTGCTACCATGGTTGAAATGGATATTACTGCTTGAGGTTCTATCCACTATAGTTAGCCCTCTCTAAAGGTGACTCACAAAATATACCACAGGGGGACTAGATCGGATTCAAGGATCTGGGTTTCTGGTACTATCCAAAAAGGAAGTAGAGCATAATCCCCTAGACTCTTCACTTCACCAAAATAAAGAAGATAGATTAATCTGACATGCTAAGACCAAGATTATCTCACAAAGATCTATGACATCAAACACTTATGATCTATCAACCCCTCCACAGAGAGAATGTATCAATCAAAAGTTGAAGACACACAAATCTAGTAGAATGTGAGACGCTCTCAGTAACCTCCGTACCTACAAGGGGATCCTTCATCAAGAAGAGCTTCACATGAAAATAAGTGAAAGAAGTGCACTCTCTCAAGATTGTCCGCAAATAGTGTTCATAGGGCCTAATTACTATGTGTAACAGATATGCAAATAGCAAATTTATGTTCATTTTAGAGCCCAAAATTGAAGTGTGAATTATGAAAGTTGTAAAGGCACTCAAGCTTGACACAAGAGAGTTTGTTTTATGTCCCAAAATGAAGTGTTATTAGATGTAAAAAAATACATGATTTCCTCGAAACGCACTTAGTAGATTTTACCTATTTTTTAGCTTTGTTGAGCAATCCCGCGCAAGCAAGCCACGAACTCTCCGACAAAAAAATAAGCAAACAAGATATGCAACATATATTCAACTTATGAAAACCATAGGGTTAGATCTGAAAATCAATTTTTAGGAGAAATAATAAATAGAAAATAATCCAAATGACAACTCATATCATGCATTGAATCATATGAAAAATAAGTGCATACCCATCACAAAAATTTTATTTTTTTTGCATGTGACCTAGTCAACAAGATCTATTTTTTTTTATATAATTTTGGCCATAAAAATAGAAATAAAAAATAGAGACCCCTACTAAAAAATAGATAGCTTTCCAAAAATGTAATAATTTTAGAAAAATTTCTTCATTTGTGCCCTAGAGACCCCTTTTACCAAAACAAACTAGTTTTTGTAAATCAACTATTTGAGCTATTATATTGCATCTAAATTTAAAACACAAAGAATGGGCCCCCTATATAATTCAAAGAGCTTTCTAAAAATGTAAAAATTTCCAAAAAATATGATGATTTGCGCTGAAAATGAATTATTTATGAAAAATAAATAAAAAAATTATTAAAAATTCAAAACATCTCAGAAAATTTTGAATTTTTTGTCGAAGCTTCCCTGATATATCTGCAACCTACAAAAAAAAATTTAGAGAAAAAATCCAAGTTGTTTGGGAGATAAAATTAAATCTTTGAAAATTTAGGGTTTTAGTCTCCAAGTAAATTTGCACAAGGGAGTTAGCTCCAAAAAAATAACCAAAACCAACATGTAAAGGTGGGTTGCCCCACGGTGAGCACTAGAAATGTGTGTGTGAATTTTGTACCTAGCTGTAGACACAACACTTTAGTAAAACATTAGAGGTTAGCAAAAATTGAAATCTGCAAGCAATTGAAACTATGCTAACCAGGCGATTTACTGCCTTCTAGTAGGTGCGAGTATGATGTTCTCAAATTGAAATCAAGATCAGTGACAATGCAACACCTAAACGAAGGATTTAAGATGATGAAAGCAATGAAATATGAATGCAAATTAATCTATATTTTTGTATTTTCTATGCAATAAGAATGAGAAATTGTATGAATCTAAGCTATAATGTATGAAATTGAGTTTGAATGCAGATTTAATCTAAGAAATGCTATGAATGCATATAAAAATCTATGATATGAAACTATGAATGCTAAAAAAATAAATGAAAATCTCACAATAGCCTTGATTCGCAAAAGATTGAGTCTTCAGTCACGAATTCACCAGAGTGAGGATGCAATTTCGAAGTGTTGATAAAGCAACTAAAAATTGTGCAGATTTGAGAGATATCTTTGTGAAGAGCTGAGCCTTGATTTTATAGAAATCCAGGGCTTGAGGATGCATTGAGAAAAGCCATAAATCACTCTTGATAAACTCAGGTTGATTTTTGAGTTAACAAGAAATTAAAAATATTTAATTCATAAAATCATGCAAAAGCAGTTTTTATCTCAAAATAGAGCTTTAGTTTTTTTTTGTTTTTTTTTCAACTCATCATCAGATGTTGAGCTTTAGAAAGTTTACAAATTGAAATTAGTAATTGTTTTAAAGTTGACTGCTTTTGTGATTGTGCTTGATTTAATTATAAATTAATTTAAAAATAAAGTGATTTATTCTCAACTTAACTGATTTTTGAAATAAAACAATTGATTTATGGGTTAATCAATTATTAAATCAAACTTTATTCTAAAATTATATTATTAAAAATTGACAATTGACATGAATTAATTAAATAAAATTTAATCAATTAGTCATAAGATTTTTGATTTATTGTCAAAATTAACTAATACAATTTAGGAATAATTTAATTAAATATAATTAAATAATTAAGTGGCAGTATTAAATCTAATTAATTAAATATTCAAAATATTCAATTAATCAAACTTTAGGATAAATAGAATTTATCACCAAATAATTATGAAATTAAAGATAATTAGGATAAATAGGAATATTGCTAGGAATATTCCCCAATGCAGAATTAAGGATAAAATCAATTAAATTTGATAATGTGCAGATGTGCCTTAGGTTAGGACTTTTGTATCAATTTTGTTCGATTTGAGGATGTAGGAGGTTAATGAACCTATAGCCCATATAGCCCATTTTTGGGTATTACATGAACAAGTTCTTGTGTCTTAGTGATCCCAAAGTGACCACTCAATGCACCATTGTGCTTTTCCTGAATCAAATTCTCTCTAATAGACCCTCTAGGGACACATAACTGATTTCCCTTAAATAAGAGATCACTTTGCAAAGTATATTCAGCATATGTTCTATGAAAATGATTCTTATATTCAGCACATACTTTGTAAATGTCTACAAATTCTTCATCATCAACATATAGATCTTTGAAGTGATCTATTCCCATGCTCTTCAATTGGATCTCTTGGATAGTAAAAGCTCTTCTACTCAAGGCATCTTCCACCTTGTTGAGTACTTCTTTCTTGTGCTTGATATTAAATGTGTATGCTTGCAAGTATTCAACCCACTTCATGTTCTTATGACTGAGTTTCTCTTGAGAGTTCAAGAAACTTAGAGCTTGATTGTTTAAATAGACTATGAAATCCTTGGGAAGCAAATAGTGCCTCCATTTCCTTAAAGCCTGAACTAATGCATACATCTCAAGGTCATAAGAAGAATAATTCTTCTTAGCTTCACTTAACTTTTTTGAATGAAAAGCCACTGGTCTACCCTCTTGGCTTAAAATAGCTCCAATAGCCACATTGCTTGCATCACACTCTATGGTGAATAGCTTCTCAAAGCTTGGAAAAACTAGAATAGGTTGTGTAGAAATCTTTTCCTTCAACAACTCAAAAATCTTGTTAGCTTGTTCATTCCATACAAACTTAGTCTTCATGTCTCCTTTAATGGTGTCCAACATTGGAACACAAATAGCACTGAATTGCCTTATAAACTTCCTATAATATTGAGCAAGGCCATGAAAACTTCTTACCTCTATTGTTGTCCTTGGAGTAGGCTGATTTATGATGGCTTCCACCTTGCTTATGTCCATTTTTAGATTATCGTGAGTTAAAACAAACCCAAGGTATACCAGCTCTATCTTGATGAACACACACTTCTCTAAGTTGATCATCAACTTCTCATCATGCAGCTTCTTGACAACAGTCTCTAGGTGTTGAAGATACTCACCTTTTGTCTTACTATAAATCAGTATATCATCAAGATATACCACTACAAATTTTCCAATGTAGTCTTTGAGGACTTCATTCATGATCCTCATGAATGTGGAGGGGGCATTAGACAGTCCAAATGGCATGAAAAGCCATTCATACAAACCTTCATTGTTTTTGAAGGTTGTTTTCCACTCATCTCCTTCATGTATCCTAATTTGGTGATAACCATTCTTTAAGTCTATCTTGGTAAAATACTTTGCTTCACCTAGACAATCCATTAGGTCTTCAATCCTAGGAATAGGGAACCTATATCTAATGGTTATCCTATTTATTGCCCTTTAATCAGTACAAAGCCTCCAAGTTCCTCCTTTCTTAGGTGCTAGGATAGTGGGTATGACAAATGGGTTAATACTCTTTCTAATAAGACCTTGGTTTAGGAGTTCTTGTATTTGTCTAGCAATTTCCTCATTTTGTTGAGGGGTCATCTTGTAGGCTACCTTATTTGGTAGGGTAGCTCCTGGTATAAAGTCTATCCTATAAATTACAGCTCTTTTAGGGGGTAATGTTTATGGTTTTCCATCACTTACTATGCCTTCATAAGTCTGCAACATGCTTTGCATCTCCTTAGGTAACTCTCGCTTCTTTGTTGCCTTACCTTCATCTCTCTCCCTTGGTCTTAACACCAATACAAAGCCAATTCCTTCACCTTCTTCCAAGCCTTCTAAGAACTCTTTTTCACCAACCATGATCACATTAGGACCTGTTGTCTTCACCTCTGCATCCTCTAATAGTGACTGAATTTTGAAAGTCACATTATCCTTCTTGAAAGTATAGGAGTTCTTCACTCCATCATGCATAGATTGGTGGTCAAATTTCCATGGTCTACCTAGGAGCAAGTGACATGCATCCATAAGTAATACATCACATAATACCTTGTCCTTATACCTTCCAATTGAGAACTCCACCCAAGCTTGCTCATTTACTAAGACATGTTAGCCTTTATTCAGCCATGTGACCTTGTAAGGATTAGTGTGGGGTATCCTTGTCATGCTTAGCTTGCTGACTACTTCCTCTAACACAATATTTTCAATAGACCCTAATTCAATATTGACTCTACACACTTTTTCCATCATCTTACACTTTATCCTAAATAGGGACCTTCTTTGGCTTGGCTCTTCTTTAACCGGCTCCTTGATCAATGTTCTCCTCATCATGAGGTTCTCACCTTCCTCTGATGTCAGTGGTACCTTAGGGTGATTCACTACTGCATTTGTCTCCTCATGAACCAAATTAGTTCTTTTATTACCTCCTTGAGGAGTACTACCCTTCTCTGGACACCTATAGGAAGGGTGTCCCATTTGGTTACAATGATAGCATTTCATATTGGCAAAATAATTGCCTCTTCCTTGTCCACCACTTCTTCCTCTAAAGTTAGAGCTCCTTCCTCTACTACCTCTGCTAGAACTTCCCTCTTGTTGCTCAGTATATTTGACTTCGCCTTCAGTCCTTGGCTCTGAACTCCTTCCACCATATCCACTTCTTTTCCCTCTACTATCTCTTCCTCTACCTCTTCCCTTGGAGGTTTGTTATTGCTTTATTTTATCTTTCTCCTCAACCTTCAAGGCCATCTAATAACATTGGTAGATAGTTTTGAATTTCACAAGACTCATGTCTTCTTGTATAGACCACTTGAGTCCATTCAAATACCTAGCTAGTTTGATACTTTCATCCTCTACTACTTTTGATCTTAAACACAACTTTTGGAACTCTTCGGTGTATGCTTGGACATCCAAGTATTTTTGTCTAAGATTATGTCTCCTTCTATGTAACTGAACCTCATAGTCATCAGGTAAGTAGGTCTTCTTCACCTTAGTCACCATTCCCTTCCATGTAGCTATAGGACTCTTTCTCTCTTTTTCTCTTTCAGTTTGAACAAACTTCCACCAAGTGAGTGTTGAACCTCTTAACCTAGATTTGGCCACTATCACTTTTTGGGCCTTTGATATACCATCACATTCAAAGTAATTTTCTATGTTTTCAATCCAATCCATGACTGAATCTAGATCCATTTGTCCACTGAATAGTGGTACACCCTCCAAAGCTTTGCCACTTAAGGCCTTTAGTGCCTTCAAGAAGGGTTCTTCAAGAATAATAAGGTCCGGAGTTGGAGCTTCCTCCTCCAATTCCAATTCTTTTTCCCTTTCTTCTTTCTCTTCCTTTTGGTCTATTTTATCCTTCACCTTATCTTCCTTATCTTAGACTTCACCCAAGAGTTGTTCCATTTGAGACAATCTTTCTCTTAGAAATCTATTGTCCTCTTCTTGGTCTTCCACCTTCTTGGCTAACTCAGTGTTATTCACCATTTCTTTATCTTCTACTAAATCAAAATATGTATTTTATCCTACTTATTTAGTAGGTTGCAACATTAACCACAAGCTTGATCAAAACAAACTCTGATACCAATATGGTGTATGTGCTTCTAGGTTTACTTGCACAATTGCTAAGAAGACCTTTCTTGTCTTCTTCAAGGATCCTACTCTCCTCTACGATCTCAAAAGGCTTAGATGATTAACTAAGGCCTTGAATAACTCTTCTCTAAGAGTCTAACTCCTTGTGCTTAACCTTGAAGGACAATCACCCTTTAGTTACTTCAATGATTTCTCCTACACTTAAAATGCTCTAAGTGTCATCTTCACACAAACCTTCAAACTCATTGCAAGGGTGAAAAAAATATTTAAAACATTCCATATGTTTCCATTTGGATCCATCTTTAAGGATCTCCAAGCCCTTTTCTACTGGGTTCAAGAATTTTTCTTGAGGAGGCCTAATTAGCCTAATTCCTTGTAGCCCTTGATAGGGTCCTTTTCTACCTTCTTGCCAAAACTTCCCAAATAACTTGAAAAAATAATCCCACATTCAAGAAATATTTTGTATTTTATGAAGGATTCAAAATTTTTTAGACTCCTAGGTCATCTGTACATAGGCTTCCTATTATCTAGGTCAAATAGGGCTAAAAGCCCTAATTTATAGGACCTTACTGGTTTCTTGCTCAAATCTCAATCAAATGGATTGGTAGATTCTCAATCCTCCTATCATGTCAAGATATGTTCATATCCCACATGGAACTATGATTATTTTGTACTGTACTTCAATCCCCTGCATGAAATCTTCAAATCTTCACTGTCAAACCTCTAACCGAGCACTCTAAGCTCGTCTAGGGCTTGATCTTATAAATAGAAAATTGAATCTTCATGACTCCTAAAAATAAATATATATATACCAATGGATCCCCTAAAACATTCATCTACCCTTAGGAAGATCCCGTGGCTAGATTTCATAGGGAGCCATAGAAAGACAAATTGGTCAGGACAGGACCAGGAAAACCTCTAGACCTTAATCTATTTATTCAAGACACTAAATAAACTCAAATCTACTTTCTTAAAAAATGAAAAAGTCTTATAACTATCCTATGAACACAAATATAACACTAAATCAAGGCATTCAATCCATATAGTATCATTGTCACACTATAATGCTCGGTATCTTCACATACCTAGAATTGCAGAGTTGCTTCACTATTAAAAAACTTGATTAAAATAATCTTTGCCTTGGAATTCAAGCCTAAGAGATTCTTAGATTTCATTCTCCATGTTTCTAGGCCAAGTTATTTCATCCACACTCCTATCTTTTAGGGAATCCAATTTTGTCGAGTTGCATGCAATATTTGCAATAAATTGCCAATGTTGTCATGACAACTTTTGGCATCTGAAACATTCAATAGGCCAAGTAGAATATAGGGCCTCTAAGCTATACGGTTCAAAGAAATAACATCATAAATGACCTTAAAGCACCTTTCCTACATCTCTCATGTGTTTAGAACACATTAAAAACTCAAATCCAAACTTTAAGCTTCTAAGGCTAAGCTATCAAAACAACTAACAATGACTAATTGGTGACCTTAGTTCTAGCACTAACTCACCTAGTCCACACTTTGCAAGACCTTCTAAGGTCCAAATTAAACACACAACTCATCTCACAACTCTGACTTGGCTAATGTCAGACACAAGCCAGAATGACATAAGATTAGGAGGCTAGCCTAGGTGCTCCTGCGCCAAATAACCTAGGAATATGCCTTCATCACTTTTTGTATCAAATTTTCCATTCTTATTATCCTTCAGTATATAGTATTTTCTTCCAATGACTCTAAAATACTTCACATTAGGTGCATAACCATGCCATAACTCAAAAGGTGTAGCATTTTTACCTTTCTTGATTTTTACTCGGTTCAAGGTATAGACAGTTGTACTTACAGCTTCTCTCCAATAATTTTTTGCAACATTCTTCTCAATCATCAGTGTTCTTGCATAATCCATAATTGATTTGTTTCTTCTTTTTTCTACATCACTCTGTGGAGGTGTCCTTGGTGCAGATATTTGTCTCTTGATTCCTCCATCATTGTAGAACAAATTGAATTCATTTGATATAAACTCTCCACCTCTATCAGATCTCAAACATTTCAGGCTTCTACCTGTCTCTTTTTCAAGTTTTTCCAAATACCACTTAAACAACTGAAATGCATCAGATTTTACTTTCAAAAAAATTACAGTCATCATCCTAGAATAGTCATCAACAAATAGAATAAAATACTTATCACCACAATAAATTTGTACACCCATAGGTCCAAAAAGGTCACTATGAACAATTCCAAAATATTCTCAAGAGTATATGTCTTGATCTTAAAACTAGACTTTTTCATTTTTCCCAATTGACACTATTTACACATCACATTATCAAGTTTCTTCAATCTCGACAAACCTCTAACTTTCTTCTTTTTACTAATATTTACCAGATTGTCAAAATTCACATGACACAGCCTCTTATGCCATAACCATACATCATCTAATTTTGCAAACAAACATGTTTCTTCAGATAGGTCTAGATAGAACAAGTTACCTCTTATTTTTTCTCCAATTCCAATGAGTTCTCTAGTGGAATCAAATGTTTTAGCATTTCTATGATGAAATTCCACTCGATAACCATTGTTGTTCAACTGTGCAACACACAACAAGTTATAGTTAAGACCTTTAACCCAATATGTATTTTCACATTTGATCTTATCAGTCAATCTAATTGATCATTTTCCTTTCATAGGACATGGTGCATCATTACCAAACTTAATGCTTCTACCTTTGTAATGATCTAGGGTCTCAAACTTACTTTTATCACCAGACATGTTATGTGAGAAACCACTATCAATAATCTATTTATCACCTTTACTCACATAAGAAATAAGTGTAGTTTTCTCATCTTCATCATAATCATCTTTCATAACAACATAAACAACTTCTATATCACATTCATCAGATTCACTGTCAGTTTCCTCTTTAGTAATATAACAGGATTTCTTACCTTTTTCTTTGTAGTCTCTGTACCTTTGGTGATCTCTTTCATTTCTCTTGTCCTTGTACTTGCTTTATCTTCTCTCATCCTTGTCAGTCCTGTCAGGGCATCTTGCTGCAATATGGCCAACTTTGTTACATGAAAAACAAATTATTGGAAGTTTACCTTTATATTTCCCTTTTCCTCTCTTTAGCCTTCTAGGCATAAGTGCCTCAAGATCATCTAGTTCTTCATTAGAGGTGCCACTATCACTTTTCACACACTTTTCTTTTTCTCTCTTAGACTTATGCAAAACCATTTGTGACTTGAATGCATATTCAACATTAGGAACAGTGTAGTTCTCATAATTAGATAGCTCAAAAGCAGTAAGCTTACCAGCAAGACTTTCCAGAGTTAGAACATTACCAGGGTTACTTTCAACAACATCTATTAGAAAGTTGGCTATACTGGCATATATGACTTGATATAGTGTTGTCATTATGGCAACAAAGTCATATAGTAGTTTGGAGTCAACACACTTGATAGGAAGATGAGAAATCAGCTAAGTGTTGAAGACTGGATAGTGTACAGAGTTCCTAAAGCTCAAAGCATCAACGCACGTGTGTATGACCGAGTTATGGTATGCACCCTAGAAGATAAGCTGGTTAGACTATATTCATGCTTAGTCTATGATTGCGTGATCAGATATGAAAGCATGAGAAAGATATAGATAGTTGAAGTTACACAACCAGTGTATGCCAGAGAAGAACAAAGTAAGAAGTTGACTATTAGCATTTTGATTTAGAGTTATATTCTAATGTTGTAAAGGCTATGCACCTATTGTAATTAGGTTATTGACATATATAAATTTTTGTTTGTAAACACACTTGAGCCAATTCAATTGGAAGCGTTGTATGTAATAGGTTTGAGGGCCGACCTAGTTGTTTATTTTGTATGCGCATATAAATATGAGATGCGCCCATTGTAATTGGTATGGATGTTGATATAGAGTTGTGATAAGTAGAGAAAAAGTGTGCAAAGAGACTATAAGATGTATTAGATCTTTGCAAGAGGTCAAAGCATCAATGCATCAAAGGAACTGATTTGACAAGCAATGTCACAGTGACAGTTCATCCAACAGATATAGTGTGTATCTAAGATTAGAAGGTTGTAGCCTTCATCACTTGATCAGTGATCTCTAGGACTGTGCATCCACTCCCCTAATAGGGACTATTGTAAAAGACTCCTAATAGGGTCTAACCCTTGACAAGGTCTACTATACTTAATACATTGTAAAGAAACTCCTAACAGGGTTAAGGATCTTCTAACAAGGATCACAAAACACTAGTACAGAATATTAGTGGGTGTCAATTCCCACCGGGGTTTTTACCTATTTGGGTTTCCTCGTAACCACATTGGTGTTATGTGTTGATTTCATGTTTTATGTTTATGTGAATATTCATTTCAGTACTTAAGTATTTAATTTAAGTTTGAGAATAAGTAAAAGATAAAATACAATGAACACTGATTCACCCCCCGCAGTGTTCCCATTCCTAACAATTGGTATCAGAGCTCTGGTCCTCAGCAAAGAAGTTTAACCACTTGACGAGATCATGGAAAAAGTAGAAATGAAACATCTAAAAAGAAATTTGGAAGCTTCTCTTGAAGACCTAGACAAATCTGAAAGGGAAACTAAAGAACTAAAAGAAAAACTCAGTGATGCTCAATTAGTCATCAAAAGGCTAAGAAAGGATTTGAAAGAATGCTCTACTAGTGATCTAGGGACAATGGTCAAGAAGCTGAATGAAGAAAATGCATCCTTAAAAGAACGACTTGAAGAATTTGATGATAAGTTGATTAACAATCAGGAAGTCTATGAAGAACAGGTCAAAGAGAACCTTCAACTTAATGAAGAATTAAGGCAAGCAAACATAGAAATCTTGGAGCTAAGAAACAACAAAGAAAGCTTGGAATCTAAATTTAAAGACACAAAGAATCACATTGACAAATTACACACCAATTCTGATTTAATAGAATCTTAGTTGTATGCAAGAAGAGCTAAAGGAGATACTAGCTGCATTGGATACAATGAAGCACAAAATCAGATTGACAACATGCGAGCAAGCATGAATACACAAAAAGACTCTAATGATATTGAGAAGACTAGAGATCAAACTAAAGATAATAATGAACCACCTAAGAATGAGTACAAGCCAGTAGATTGTACTTGTTATGCATGTAACAAGCATGGACATATAGAAAGGAACTGCATAGAGGTAAGACCTTTAATGGTTACTGTTATTCATGCAATAAATTTGGTCATAGAGCTATGAATTACAAGACAAGTCAGAAGAACAAGACCTAGTATAATCAAAGAAATTAGAATCAATCAAATATAAGTTCTCAAAATGTTACATGTCAAATATGTAACTATAATGGTCACTCAGCTAGATAGTGCAATATGGTGAATCATGTCAATATGCCGAGGAATATAAGGCCTCCAGACATTTGTCACTCTTGTAACAAGGCTGGACACATCTCAAAGTTTTGTAGATCAAGGACGCAAGGTCAGGAAAGCCCTAAAAAACCCAAAGAACCAGTTTTGGATCCCGAAGGAGAAGTTAATTTTGTGAAAGCTTCAGAGGATGTGAGCTTGATTTGGTCTAAAGCAAAGAAGGACAAGGTTGATGAGTATGCATTGGATGCATCCACAGTGGATGCACCCTCTACATCTGGATGACTAGCCCTCAAGGTCATAAGGGTAGCTAATTTAGCTCTAGACCCTTGCACGGTTGGTATACTCACTCTTAGAGTATGTGCCTTTGGACTTAAGCTTTCAGAGACTAGAGGAACCTTTGTGCAAGAGTGCACTAGCTAATTGTTTTCAGAATGAAAGTTATAAATATCCATATGACAACCTGGTTTACGCAACAAGCATTAATGGCATAATTTCTACTTTAAAGTACATAGAAGATAGAAGATCTCTCATTGCATTCATATTAAGAGTGATTGGAGAGTAGAAGAGTCCTAGCAATTGATTGAGAAGCATTACAGTTTTATTCATCAAGTGACTTGCTATGAAATTGATCGATTACGGAAACCCTAGCTCATTGTGTTGATTCAGAATCTCTTGGAAACCTTTGAGAAAGCGTTATACAAGTAAGTGATGGCTACTCCTATAGTATTTGATGTTGCAGAGAAGAAAAGATATGTGTTTAAGAGGCATCCATTTAAATCAACACTAGATGACCTAGAAGGGGCATTCTCCTACATGCCTATGGGCGTTATGCATGTCGAGGACATTAGGGCATACATTTACTGTAAGAAAGAACTAGTAGGATTGGATAGATTAAGGGTGCACATGGAAACTATGTTAAAACCAAACAAAACCTTCATGGATGAGTATGCGCGGTGGGATAATCACCCTATAGTGGAGTATGCTACGGCATATGAGTTCTATGAATTAGAATGGATCAAGATTCTACTAAGAAGAATTCATGATGACCTATTTTGGATAGGTGAAGTGCTAGTCAGAATTGCTGGTGACCTAATTCATGAGATGATAGGCCTCTCAAAGATAAGTGTCATCCTTCTAGTGGGAAAAGATGTGAGGAGGATTTTTTAACAAACTTGCAAGTCAAGGAGTGATAGGCACAGAATGACCATAGAGCCTATTGAGAAAGATGACATAAAATTAATGTGTATGATACTTGGATACAGGTTTCAACACACCAACAGGGTAAACAGTGTGTCTATGGCCACAATTCTTGCAACCATAAGAATTTTAAATGAGAATGGAAAGTTCAACCTATATAAAATCTTGCACACACAGCTAATTGACAACATTAAGGCAATCAAGCATGATAAGACCAAGATATTCAGATTTGGCTCTTTAATCATTTATATGTACTTCCATATTGTTGGAAAAGTGTCAGATTTGTATCTTGAAAAATCTATCCCCACAATGCCTTAGATATCTCTCAAGGCATGTACTGAGAGCACTTTGAAGGACTACATGACACTAGAGTTGAAGACATTTAGGGCTAAGATGCAGATGAGGTATAGGATACCAGAGAAGATAGTTGAAAAGTATAAGGATACTATTTGTTTTATGGTTGAGACAGACACAACATGCATGGAGGTAGTTGAACCAAGAACAAAGTGGATTCATCCACTAGGATATGAAGTGGAAGAGCCTATTCTAGAGGCTTATGCTCAAGTTCTATTAGCAGCACCTACAGATCCTAATGAGACAAGATGGGGAACCTATGAGGAGAAAACAAGAGAAGTTGATGCAGTGTTAAACAGTGCAACAACAAAAAGGAAGGTTGCTAAGGTTACCTCAGAGATCTTGAGAATTCATGAAGTGTCTCAAGCATACCTAGACAAAGCAAGGGAACAAAAGATTGATTTGGAATTAGAGAGCGTAGATACAACATAGGTAGAATTAGATGATCCAAAGTTGAAGAAAGTGAAGATAGAAAAATCTAATGAACAGAAGGGTAAAATTGATGTAACTCCTTCTACGCCCAAAGAAACCATTGACCTTACTGCTCCTCCTAAGTATAAGGCAATGCCTAAGAGGAAGAAACAAATTAGCATTGGTCATCCATCCTCAAGAGTAACAAGGAACAAAAAGAACTCACAAGCACCTCCTGAAGTAAGTTTCAAACCTAGTCTCAGTGTGCTAAGTGCAAGAATAATTGATGAGGGAAGAATTGATCAAGTAGGAAAGTTTTATGAAAAATATAGTGAGATAGACAAATCAGAGATACATGGAATGATAGTCAAACACATGTTGAAGATCAAGAAGACAATCTTGGAACTAAAGACCGTGATTCCTAATAATGTATGGAATATCTTGGAATTCCAAAAGAGACAAGCTATTGAAGAAGATATAAGAATAAGGGAAAAGATTCTAGCTGATATCCTTCCAGTATGTTCCTTAGAAGAGAAATCCTTGTTGTTAGACTTGGTGAAGCCACATCTCAAAACTAAATCAAGGATCTTGCACATAATGGACAAGAACTATGATCTTGTTACAAAAGAAATAGAGAAGGCATTTGAAAAGGTTTTCATGAATAGGCACATGTATCCATCTACTACACCTACAACACAAGTACCCTCAAAGGAAGTCAAGATGGCAGAGCTCACTAATACATCAGTAATAGGTCCTCAAGACTCGGCGCCTATAGTTGAAACACAAACTAAGGTAGATAAGTATGCACCTATGATAGAGTCACTAAAGGATAGCACCATTATCATTGATAATGTAGAGATAGCCATGGCAGCCACTAACATTGAATTGGAAAAGTTTGAAGAAGCTTTTGTGACCACACAAGAAGCTAAAATCTTATGTAGTAACACTCCTACTCATCAAGAAGAAGTAATGATTGAAGATATGACAAATGTGGAAGAAGAAAAAGAAAAAATAGAAAAAGAAGAAGAAAAGAAAGAAGGAAAAGGAAAAGAGATAGAAAAAGAAGTAGAGAGAAATGAACCATCAGCTGAAGTGATCAAGGTAAAAGAGGAAGTTATGGATAGTACTCCTATCACTCCACTTCCCTCAACAACATTGTTGTCAAGTTTGACACCTAACACAACCAGTTTGGATTCATGGGAAGAAGAAGACTCGATTAAGTTCAACATCTTAGCTATGGAGAAGGCCAAGGAGAAACAAGTGATGAGGAATCCCCTCCTTGTAGAGTCATTGAACATCCTGAATAGCTTGTTTCCAACAGACAAGAAAGTGTCCAAGGTACACTCCGTTGATGATGTCAACTCAGTGATTTCACAATTCAAGAATAGTTTCTCTAGCCTGAAAGAATCTACATCCTTAGTTGCAAAAGAGAAGTAATTGAAAAAGAGATTGAGTGAATTGGTTAGCAACTATGCACTTGACCTAAGCTCACTAAAGTCTAGTCAAGCATCTTTGAAGGAGTTTGCAGCAAAAGTTAGAAAAATCATTGTTGACTGTATGAACCAGGACAAGTTGACTAGTGATCTATACAAGAAGATTCAAGAGGTAGAAACCATGATAGATAGCATAAGAAAATTATTGGAGGATCCATATGTTGATGTGAATATGTGTAATAATGTCTACCAAGGATAGATAGATAAGATTGAGAAGACAGAAAAGGAGATGTCCAAGATAAGGTCTAGGCAGACTCAGCTAAGGAATGCTCTTGCGCCCTCCCTAGCTATACTCAATCAGAATATCAAGGAGATAGATGCCACCATGATAACCTATGATCAAGGTCCCAACATAGATTTGGAAAAGATGGAGAAGCTGTAGTATCCACTATGCGCCCATCTACAGATTGTAAATTCACTGATCACATTTTGGAAGAAGGAGAT